>JALLPA010000222.1:0-17875 GCA_036939895.1 Thalassiosira exigua
AGGGGTGCTGATGAGGTCACTGGTTGACCGAAAATGGTACTCGGGGTTGTTCGGCACTTCAAGTCTGCGTTTTCCCATGTTCCCCGCCGGTTTTTTACAACTTCGGTTGGAATTTTCCAATTTGCTCAATCGCAGGCCCATTCATGGTCAAAATATTTGCTCCCTAACAACGCCAATACGAAGTGACTCGCATAATGTAAGGCGCGTCCACCGCTCCTTAGGCAGCCGCAGACCCCACACGTATTTTTTTCAAATGAAGGGACTATTATGCTTTTGTTTTATATGCAACTTGCTATGCTTATCCTGAATAGGGGAGAAGAGAACCCCTACATTTCAAGAGGGATCTAATTTAATTGATCGGATCGTATTAGCACCGCCATAGATCCATTCATAGTCGACTGAAGCTGAGGAAAACAAGGTTTTTTTTATCAAGAACCAAGAAATCTGGCCGAAAACAATATTTTTTTCTCTACAGGCATCATGACCTCCTGAATTTCCAAAGAACATGATCTTTCAGCTTTTTTTAATTATTTTAGTCAAGTTCGTTTTCTATCCAAGCTCACCAAATAACACGGCGATTACCTGGTCCTCCGGCCCTCTCGCTCGCGCGCGCTTTGGCCCGACCAGAAATGGCGGAAAGCCCTAGTACTAATATGTGAGTCGTGGTATCTTATGTACTTACATCTCATTAATCGGTCACCGACAAGCGCGCGCCGTGCTTTTATTCGGATCAAAGTTTTCCGTTGCGTGGGTGACTAGATCCATGTTCTCATTTTCATCACAAATGAGAGAAAGATTGTTATAGGTAAAAAATGGTGATAATCCCCGTTTCGTCGCCAACGACATAACAATTTAATGCAAAAGATGCATTTGGCAATATTTCGCCATTACATGGTAATTTAAAATATGAAGATTTTCGTGCATTTTTTGGTGACAGCTCCATATTTTTAAATTTCATCACAATTTTAAAAAGAAGGATTTTTCAACACTATTGTCTTTCCACGTCGGACCTAGTACAAGTTCTACAGCGATTTGAAAATATCGAGGTTTTGGAACACTTCACCTAAAACATCGAAGTTTGCTTTTTCCGTCACTTTTTGAAAAAATACATCACAATTTCAAAGCATGACGAATTCCTTCTTTTCAATTAAAAGAATAATGCGAATATTTTTGGGTTTATCAAAAAAATTGTTTTGGAAATTCAATGAGATCCGTTCTTCAAATGTCTAAAATTGATAAGTATCTCCTCTGGAGTTTCCAAATGTTTTGTATGGGAGCGCATGCTTTAAAAACATCGTGAAATCATAAGCTTGTCATTGGAGTGCCCATGAATATTCTTTCTTGTGATAGTTAAAACCTCACAAAACTAGCAAACTGGCGCCAGTGACAGGCTACAACCATATGTATCCTGGTTGATGAGTGAGAAAATCAGGGAATTGATATTTTTGTGTATGTATGCGATTGACATGTAGAAACCCACAGCTATTTATTCTCCCTGGCTGGAAATTATTATTTGTTTCAAGACAAAAAACGCCGCAGATATAGCCGAAAAAAATCATGAAAATATCCACTTCTTTCTAACTTTCACTTTGATTTATAAAAAGGACTTTCCCTCAGCTTCAGTAGAGAAATGAGACCAGCAAAAAGATTGCAATTATGGATATCCCTATGTTTGTACCTGCCAATTTTTCACCCGTCGCCATTCAGCCACATGCCACCTGCCACCTGCTGCACATGAACAGCACAATATAAATATGACGCTACGAGATATCATCATTCACAAGCCGCGCTCTTATGTTGTCAGCTGGCATCCGTATCCTGTATTTTTCCAGTAACCAATGTACGCACATCAGATACCGCATGTTTTTCACCAGCTATTCGCCAACAAAGTCGTATCTGGATTCTGCCGTATTGTTACCAGCAAAATGTACAAAAACAACATACTCCGTTGGTGTTTTTTGAGTCCATTCTCGGCGTCGCCTCTGCTATGACATGACTCTAGCTAAAACTAGCACAATAGCAGTGTTCATCCGGTGGCCATTATTTCCTCTTTCTATTTTATTTGAAATGCTACTGAAAACAATATTTGTTTAATCAAAGGGAAATACTTTATTTCTATGTGTGCTGCTCCCCTCCCCCCGTCCTTGGCGGGTAATCTATGCCTTACTTGTTTGCCCCCCCCCCCACACACACACACTCCCGAGTCTTCGGCCGGTCATCCATTCTTTGCTCTTTTGTCCCCTCCCCCCGTATGGTCAGGCTGTCCGTCACTCACTTGTCTCCTCCTTCCGTTATTGTCCAATCTGGTCGTCCGTTGCTCACTCATCCCCTATTCCCTTTTGTCAGTCAGCCCTTCCAATATGCCCATTCCTTGCCCCCCATCCCTGGCTTGAGTGCAATTGAAGGCAGAGGGTGGGACAAAAACCTTACCATATTGCCCGACATTTGCTTGCATCCCCCCCCAATCCTTGTCCTCAGGGTTTTCCTGCACTTTGGTGTAATGGGGGAGGCGGAAAATGGGTCATCAGAGTAATCGGCGACGGGGGGAGATGGAATTGTTGATGTCACTAACCCTACACCGTAGGAATCAGTACAAATACAAATATCTTCTTTCGTCGCGTTACGCGCAGGATTTGAGGATATTTTTCGCTCACTCGAGTTTCAACCGTACGATACCTAGGAAGGTAGCTAGAGGTAGCTAGGTACGGATCATACCCACCCACAAACCAACCATGGCGTCATCGGCTCCCATCGCTTCGGTGGCTGTCATGGCGGCAGTGAAGGCGCCATGAAGCCGACGAGCGGGGAATCTCTTCTACGGTAGGTAGGTCCGTAATCAGTTCTCCAGAGCAATTTGTGTGGCATTATATGTTCTGCCTGAATTCCCCTAAAGCAAAAGTTAGTACATAAAAATGAATCAAAATCCGCTGCTAATAAGTAGACGTGGGAGCCGTCAACCTTAACGGACGAATCTGCCAACGCCGAGCTACGAATGCAATCTCATCTAAGTCTATTAATACTTGGTATATCGGCAGCGTCATCTGATAACTTTAAAGTTACATTTATCTAACTACTTATACAGCGTCGGTCCCACGGCGTCGAAACGAGCTGCTTTTTGGCACGGCCATTTTCTCGGACGTTAATATGCACTGCGCGAATCGCTCTTCGCGAACTTGCTCTCTGGAGAGCCCTTAATCGATGGCATCCATCGCCATCCGGCAGTGAAAGAGGACACCACCGCTGCACCGGTCGGTTCTGTTGTGTTGTAGTCGTCCGTGGTTGCTGCGCGTGGTCTCTCGCGTCGCGCATCGCATCTTGTGCGGTGTGTGGCAGGTGGCGGGCGGTTTAGAATGCCTATTCACCGAGAGACAAAAAAACATCCCTTCATCTAAAGAACAATCTGATACGATACCCTTCTTTTGGGTCTGGAGTGCAACCCCTTCCCGGGCGAAATATTCGGAGCTGAAAGGCGTGTCAGCTTCTCCATAACCGGAGGCATATGACACAGCTTTGACTTTTATGTTTTGCGGACCTCTTGGGGGTGCACAGTAGACCCAAAAGGCAGCTGGAATTTCACCAACAAAATTAGTAGCTTTTGGAGTTTTAAACTACTAAGTGACAGGCTACGTAGGATCACGCGATAGCTAGAAAACAAAACTCTCATAGGGGAAACACAAAAATATTGCCATACTCATCCGTTTCCCACTCACATCATGCCCGCTTGTTCCCTCGCCCCATCCTCAGCCAGATATGCAATGCTTGCTCGTCCCCCCCTCCCCGGCCGTCAGTCGTCAATCGTCAGCCTGTAGTATTGCTGTCGTGAGAGGGGGGAACGGGTCGTGACAGCAATTGACACGGGGGGGAGATACAAAAACTTACCGCACTCTTTCGTCCCTTGCTCATTCGTTCGTCCCGCTCTCGTCCCTCCCCCCATCCTTGAACGGTTGTGTGAAGTTGTCATTCGGTGGAGCTCGCGGCCGTGGAGGGCGACGGCCAAGCTGACGGTGACCATAGAAGCTCCGGCCGAGCTTGCCAGATGGAGGGCGAGGGTCAAGCCGGCGGCGGCCGCCGTGGGGATCCACCCGATGGTAGAGTCGGCAGCAATTGCAGAGGCACGACCACGCTCCTTGCCGTGAAAGATGTTGGCTGACCAGGCTTGCGCTCACGGTGGGCAACAGCTCAGCCGTAAAGAGGTCAACCATGCGAGGCGGTTGGACGGGGGCGGACGACAAGAAGTGCAAGAGCACAGCGGTCACAGGTTGGGAGACGGCGGCTCGGGGGTCAAGTGGGGGCAGGGAAGGGTGGAGTGGATTACATCATGCAAACAGTGAACCATTTAAAGTACTATGGCTTTTTTGATAAGCATTAACTACAGAAACTGATAAGTGGGATATATTGTACCTACCCATAACATATTATGTACCAGATTCTACGTCTAGGATCAAGAACGTGAAATGTGAATTCGTTATTTCTCAATCGAGAAAGAATGAGTTCCTTGTTTTTCATGGGATCCAATATAAAAAGAATGTCAATAAAACTCTGGTATGTCTACGTACAATGAAATTCGTAGGTAAGACTCAACGGGACTCCGTTTTTCATACCGCGTGCCAACAACAAGATATGGAGTTCTCATCCAATGCTGATTCCAAGAGATAGGTTGTCCTGTAAATCTGGTGAGCGTTTTTTTTGTATGTATTACTCGACGTAATTTGTTCAAATGGAACTTACCAGAATATTACAAGGAATGTTTTTTCTGTTATTTGGTAAAATTACCTAGTGTGGTTTGCACTTGGCTATGAGCCCTTAATTGCATATTCCTTCCTCAAACCTCTGGTCTTTGTCATTGTGCCAGGTAAATATGATTGCCTGAGGCACTGGGTCAGAGTCCGTGTGTTGTGACATCACGGATTTTTAGATTCTGCTGAGCTATCTGGTATTAGCTATCTCAGCAGACTCGCTGTCATTGAACTCATTTATCTTGTGGCATGTTTTCCAAACAGAAGCATGCACTCTCGTGGGGAATATTTTCACCGCTATGTGCCAGAGGACATTCGTCAACAAGCAAGACTGCGCTGTTGATGAAAATACCACCAATAATGGGGGTCATTAGGAATTTGCAATGTTTTAATGACCCCTTTGTATTACCAGACTCTCCATGGCTTGTACTTGAGATGGAAGCCAGCCCCCTTGCGCGTGGAATGTCTTTTACCGTTACAATCCAGATTTTGCTTTCGTTGAACAAAAGCGTGGCTGCGCCATCGATGAGAAAATTCAGTCTGGCAGATGAAGATTTTGAATTTTCTTCTGACCTATGGCCAACAAGGACAGGTTCAGATATACTTTCGGACAAAAATCCTCATTGGAGGAGTGGACCAGCTACATGGACCACTTGATCAATGATGTAGATGCTGATGATGCTGACATGGAGAAGGAGCCTCACGGCAATGAAGCTGGTTTGGCATAGTCAGCTTACGCTGCCTCAGAATCTATGGATGCTCCTAAAATTATCCTTCTTGTCTGCTTCCCACTCATCTCTCCGAAAAAAAGATTGAGAAAATATCCTTTTTGAAGGAACACCGAATATTCTGGATCCTACAGGATGAATTCAGCTTGCAACGACTTGAACGGGAGAGAATTTTAGGGACGATCAAGTTGTGCCCTTCAGAATTGTCCCCGCCACCATCACTGTCACCACCACCTCCGAGCAACCACCCCCGACACAATTGCCTCCGCCACAGCCGCCTCTACCGCAGTCAAGACAAAGATACCCAAGGAATCAAAGATAATATTTGATGCAATCAGTGACATGTCAAACAAAATCGAAGTGAAAAATCAGCTGGGGAAAATCGGCAGATCCGACTTGGTCTGCAAAGTCACTGCTGCTACAAAGAACACCAGTAAATGGCAACCAATAAGTGCAAGCAACCTAACTTCTGCTTATTGATTTCCAACCTCTTAGGCGCGGTCTTGACGCTCCCACCCGGTTTTTTAGTCACCCGGATTTTTCTGAGAGAATGAAAAATGTGGGTCGATTTCTGTCTTCGCGCTCCCGGCTCCCGAGCCGTCGTAGGGGTTAGACATCCCCTCCAAACTTCAGGTGCGTCATTGACACGCCTCGTGTGAATACTGTCACATCATCGAATACGCAAAGTTCTTTTTCACAATTTTGAGCAAAACAATGAAAGATTCATTTTGTGGCAAATATGTTTTTGTGGAATGTAATTTACACACAAGCTCTATCGTAGTTAAGATAAATATCCATTTTTGTTCAAAATAGAAAATTTGTGCGATAAGGAAACATACGTTTCACCACTCGTTTTTTCCTCTCAAAAACCGGGTGGCGACCCGTTTTTCCGGGTGGTCACCCGGTTTTTGAAATGAGACGTAGGCTAATTGAGGCCTAATCGATGAGAACCCGTTTGACCCTATCGCTGAAACCGGGTGAGATAACCTCAAACTTTCCCGTGACTATCTAAAAAATGATAAACGCTCTCGCAAATAGAATAAATCGGGTGAAAACCGAAAAAACGTGTTAGGTATGCGTCAGGCATGATAGATAATATGCATAGGTAGATAGGTACATAGGTAAGAGTCTTCGTTAGAAAACCGAATCTTTTTAAAAGCTTCGTGAGAACGAAGATCTCTGTCGAAGAGTGGACCCCGACGACGACCGACCGACCTTTGCTCCACCTCCAAGGACCGACGCCCCCGACCCCCGACCCCACCGAGCCCTCCCGTCTCCCATGGCCGCCTCGGAGCCCCGCCTCCGAAGACGCCTCGACGCATCCCCCCCCGCGGGCGCGGAGGAGTCGCCTCACGCGGCGGCCGGGACGACGACGACGACGGGCTCCGCCTCGCGCTCCTCCGCGGCGGCGGCGGAGGGCCGCGCCCGCCCCTCGCCGCGTGCGCCCTCCAGTACGCGCTGGCGTGCTCGGCCTTGGTGGCGTTTCACGATCGCGTCCTTCTCTCCCTCCTCGGCGACGACGAGAACGATGTCGCCTTCGCCTCTTTCGGCACGAAGATCTCCCTGTGTCCTCCCCCCGGTCCCTCCCCCCGCGCCTTTTGCGTCGCCCTCTTCTCCCTCTTCTACGCCGCTCTGCTCCTGATCGTGCGCCTCCTCGTCCATCCTCCGGGAGTGCTGAGGCGCGCGGTGCTCTACGAATACGGCTGGCTGTGCAACGCCTCTTTGTCCTTCGGCGCCCCGTTCGGATTGCTGACGTGCCGTCCTCGCCTTTCCGCCGGATTCGCGGTGGCCGTGAGCATCGATCAGATGTTGTGGTACGTCGACATCCTGGGCTACCTCTTCAAATTATCTTTGTTGAAATGGGAGGGGCGGACGCCGAGCGATGGGCAGAAAGCTGGGGAGAAGATGTTCCCGATCGGAGTGTGCGGATACCTCCTGTGGCCCGAGACGCATCCGTCCACGTATGTCACGTGCACGCATCACCTGTGGACGATTCCGCTGCTGCTGCACGGGATCGAGGGACGGTTGGATTTCGGAGGGTATTGGATGAACGTCGTGACGGTCGCGGCGTTCTCGATTGCGTCGAGGTTGTTCACTCCGTTCGGGCTGGGGCCGGCGATCGCAGAGGACGACGACAAGGAGAAAACGAAGCGCAGGAGGGATCGGCGGTTCGAGAAGTACCTCAACGTGAACTTGTCCCACGAGCTGTGGCAGGACATCAAGATAGGGTTCCTCCGACGATCGGTGGACCACCAACCGATGCTGATGTACCTCCTCAAGCTGAACCTGTGGTGGCAGATGTTCAACTTCGTCTGCTTCTGGATGTTGAAGGGACTCTGTGGGCTGTTCGTCTGAGTTCGAGGCTGGAAAATGCACGGAGTCGCGAGGGGCCGGGCGCACGTCGAACGTCGGATCCGTCGAAGGATTCGATCGACGAGGAACCTTCGACGCTCTCGGACGAAGAGCGCCGTTTTGAAAGCGAAGTTGCCCGACGATGAACGCGGGGTCCGGGGGGTTTTCGAGTCGTGGCGGATTCGATTTCGGCCGCGGGTTTGCCCCGCTCCGATGCTCTTGGCGAAGACGTCGGTCACCTACGAAATGATGGCCGCACCGAACCTTGGCCTTTCTATGGAAAGGGGGGTGGAGAGGGGGGTGAGAGCATACCCCCGCACGATGGATGCCGCTAAGGCCGTCGGAGTCCGGGCCTGGATCCAACGAATCGGCCTTTTCTCCGGCCGCAAAGAGAATCGGCCGTATTTGCCCATATGCCGAGTCGCCCCGAATGGACGCGGACTTGATGCTGTGAGATGCCAGGAGCATTGTACAATAATGCGGGAGCAATCTGCGTTAGAAATCAAAGAGCCAATGCACGACATCCATTTGATCGGGGCATGCAATAGGTCGAGATGGCAGCGATTCAAAAGCTTTTGCAAGGCGCCAACATTGAGAAATCTAGACATTTGGGGCTCTAAAATGACTCTGTGTGGTCAGTCAACAATGAACCTCTGTCTCTGTAGTTTTGAATACTTTTTGTTTGCGAAGGAGGGCCCGCGTCATAGTTCCCTGTGGAGAGGACTTCGGAAGACCTCAGTTTTCAAAGCGCAAAGGAAATTTCGCCTGCGTCGGATCTTCTGGGAGTACATGTACACTGAGCGACAGCGCTGGCACCATGTATGTCACTGGTCAACACGACATTGATACACCTCGCACCGTGTTCCATTTCAAAGCTATGCTTGCTCGAAAGGGAAAAGGAGAGAATTATGCTTGGAACATGTCAGTCCTAACCAATTTCAATGACAATGGAAATGATCTATCGCGGTGGTACCTAGATCAGTGCACGAGGGATGGCAATATTTAGAGAGTATGCATAAATTCTACCATATTCAATTGAGGATTTAATGTACTTATTGGTCTCTCGTACGGTGGTGCCTGCTCCATCCGACCTTGAGCTCTTTGTATGAATGTGCTCTTAAGCTGAAAGACTGGGCAGAAGATAACCTCGTGGAAATCCATCACAAACGACGCGCAGCACGCAAAAGCACCCCTTGTTGACTGCGGCAGGGAGACCCACGGGCTGGGGCGTGGCCTGCGTGCCTTGTGACGCGTGGACGTGAAGGCGCAGGCGATGCTTGGTGGAGCCGGCCTTGGAGATGGCAATAGTTTAGCCTCACATCTCCCAAAGAGAGACCCTTTTCTTAGCGCGATTTGGTCACAGTGCGGAACGACTGATACACGAATCAATAACTTCAACGAGAACCTGCAGCGGCGGCCGCCGCCTTTCATCTATGTGCAAGTGTGGCGTGATCTCCAAATCATTCTGGGCAAACTTGACACGTGAGGACTTCTCGGCGGCGCACGACCTCGAAACGATGTGTTACGAGAGCAATGCCAGAAAGGGCGCAGTGCTGCTGGAACACGACACGCAGCCCTTGTGTTGTCCACATTTTGACCGCAAGGCTGCTATCAGATGGATGGCAGCGTATGTTTGTCATGGGACGGTCTAATCTTGAGGGCGAATACTTCGCCCACTTGCCCATGGGATGCGGAACATTCAAGGAGTGCGAGGCGGCGGCAAGGCTTCAAAGGGCTGAGATGGCCGTCTTCGACTCATACAATAGTATGTGTTATCTGTGGCCCGAAATGTGGTGGACCTGGGAAATTATCTTACTGTCACGAAGGACAATACATTTCGCTTCGTCCTTGATCTCCGATGAGAGTTTGACGATTGCTCAAACTCCAAACCAGCAACCAATGAAGCTGGAAGCTGCCCACAAGAAACGGTGTGACCTTATCTTATGGTGCAATAGTGGACTGTGTAAGGGTTGACTACAGTCTCGGACTTGTGAGGACCATGTAGAGTTTGATAACACTTAATAGTTAAGATCTGATGGCAGAAGATGTTGTCACCCTCGAAAAATACTTCGCCGCGGATCCACTGTACAGCCCAACAATACATGTGCTTGAAATAAAATACTTCCAGATTCACGTAGAGCACTTCTTGTGCAAACAACGTCATATCCCCCCACGCACGCGTCTCGTTACCTGGTGATTAACAACTTGGAGACCTTACCATCCAGCATCGCCCAGGAGGTCGATTGCGTAGTATGCCCCGAGCGTGCCGATGCCCTCGCAAAGCTCATACGAGGCGCTGACAGCTTGCGCAAAGTGCATGCCCCCATCCAGCCTCGATTCGCCGCAGGCATCGCGAAGCTCGGTCATGCTCGACATGGTGACATAAACGTCAGCTGCGGGTGTCTTGCCCGGCTCGACACCCGACGACCCAGCGGCCCAGGGGGCCTCCATCTGCTGGGACTTGTCCGAAGACAGCGGGACGGGAATGCTCTCGCCGGTGGCATAGGTGTTCGGCCCCGGGCCGACGAGGTGCCCGTCCGTCTGGGCCATCCACTCGTCGGTAAAATCCTTGATGGCTTGGCATATGCACCCGCTTCCTGAGACATACTCGGAGTGGGGCATGACGCGGACCCATGCCTCGAAGTTCTTGCCCAGAAGCTTCGTGGTGCCGTTGGTGAACGGCCCTCCGTATGTCTCGAACTCCTGCTCGGCCATCTCTTCCTTGATCCAGGTCGTTGGCCGGACCCGGTCGTGCGTCACCTTCTCCTTCCACGCCGCGAGGCCGGAGTCGTACTCGGAGGCTGTGATTCCGACGACGAAGTTGAGTATCTGCTCGAAGGATGCCCCGTAGGACCCCACGGCCTCGATGACCTTGAAGGTCACCTTGAGCTTGTCGTCGAAGAACTCGATCATTGACTTCTCGTTGTTCTCGTTGAGAGCGACCTTCCTGAGGCGCTGGATGACCTGCAGGGCCTCCTCGTCGTAATTGTACTTGGGCTCGGGAGCCTTCAAGTCATCGAGCTCGGATCGAGTGAGGACGGCCGGCTTTGCAAGGAACCCGATGTGTGGCACGACGTGCTGCTGCTCTGTCATGCACCCCCTCCCGTCGTCCTCGACAAGCGGCTTCCAGAAGATCTTAAGATCCGTCTTGCTCCGGACCTTTTGACTTTTTCCCGTTTTCTTCTTCTTCTGGGACTCCTCTTGACTTGGACTGCCGTAACCGCGCACGGGGGCATAACCGGTGGGGTCCATGTACCGCCTGCAGTTAGCCTCGCACAGTGTGCCGTCGCTGTTGAGCGTCCCGTACATGTTGTACCCGTCACTAGCCGCGTACTCGGCCACCTGCTTTGCGACAATTTGGCCCATTATCTTGGGGCTGTAGCAGTTGTCTGCTGCGAGCTGATTGAGCTGAATGTTCCTGAGTTCGGGACTTGTCGCACCAACGCTGAAGGTGGTCTCGACAAGGGGGTCGAAGCCATATCGGAGATCGGAGAATCCCAGGCTCCGGAGCACCCCGTCCAGCGTTGGCTTGGCCTCCGGGACCCAGTCGTCGACGACGGCCGCGAATGCCGAGACCATGCAGAGGTAACGTACGTCAGAAGAGAGGAGGTTTGTCACGCCCACCGCAGCCAGCGCGCTCGCGAAGTTCTTGTCTGCCTCTGGGAGCGGCGGAGCCCTCACGACGACGTCGACCTTCGTCAGGGCGTCCTTCCAGCCAGTTGAGAAGACAGCAGCGCAATTCCAGGCCATGGTGTCGACGAGGTGGGTGAACCTGAGGGTCATTGGCGTCTCGTACATCTCCAGGCCAGGCGCCCACCCTTCCTTGAGGACGGCGACGGTCCCGAATGTTTCGAGCTGTGGGCCTGGGACCTCGCCCGGTTTGCCACCGAACGCCTTGGAATAGCTCTCGGTGAGGGCCGAGGGGAGGACGAAGTCGGACGTTGAGCATGCATGATTTTCTTCTTGGGTATCGAACAGCAACGCGTTGCTCGCCGCGGTGAGAGATAGGAGCGAGGTAGCGGTGAGCTTCATGGTCGGAGGGGAAGGGGATGATGCGAAGTAGGCAGAAATGACAAAGATGAAAAATGAAGTGAAGAGCCGGGAGCTTGTGCTGCTTGTGTGAAGCGAGCGCTCGCTCCTTCTTTTTCCAAAAGTCTCCTCCTTTTGTTGCTGCTGCGTGTGTGTCTCACTCGTTTGCGACGCCTTTTCCATAAGTACGATACCAATGTATCAGTCAGTCATCATGTACTTAGGTACTTATTGTAATCGAAGGAACGGTAAACCCGGATCGTCGATAGAGCAGCGGATTTAGTGGGCATGTGGGCGCGCCCACCTCAGGCACAGAATTAGCCAGGGGGTCAGAAAGCTCCAGGTGGAGGCTAATCAATGAAAGTTCCAATATGTTTTAAAAGTTTCACAGCAAAAAAGATAATTTAACAAGTTTCACCATTTATTTTTACATCAAAAGCAACTTCTCTCATCTTTTGCATGCTCTAAAAGTGCTATAAGGGTTTAAACATGAAGTTCCGGCTTTGAAGTGTGCCATCTATGCAAGGTTGGGCCCACGTTGGCGGCGCCCGCCTTAGGCTCAAAATTTGCCCACTAAATCCGCTGCTCTACCCTCAACCCTCAACCCTCAAGATCACTCATTCACCTTTACCCTAGGTCGGACCGCACCGCGCCGCCGCCACTGCCTCTAGAGGTAAGGGGGAGCGCCCAGGAGAGAAAGCGCCGAATCCCTCCCACGTGACTCCATGACCATGACCATGGCCAGCCCCCCCCTAAAGGAAACCGAAGAGGACGGAGACAGACGGAGACCATGATCGTGGCTCGCTTCTTCGCAGAGATTTGACGTCCTCACTGACAGCTGGCACCAAAGCGCTCGATCGAAATGGAAGCCGAGTGGACCATCTACACGGGGGTGGAGGATTTCCGCGATCGGGCGGATGTTGTTCGCGTTCGAGTGGCGTCGGACGTCGAGGCGATCGGAGACGGGGCCTTCAGGGGATGTCCCAATCTGAGGGAGGTGGACCTTGGAAACGTCCTCTCAATTGGAATGTTCGCATTCTGCGATTGCAAGTCCTTGGTGCGGGTTCGCATCCCCCCCACCGTCGCTGGAATTGGCAGCCATGCGTTCGGGAATTGCAGCGCAATTGTGACGGTGGAGCTCTGCGAGGGGCTGCGGAGCATTGGGAGGAACGCATTCGAATGTTGTTATTCTTTGACGCATTTCGCCCTCCCCTCCACTGTGGCCCGAATTGACTCCGGTGCGTTTCGGTGTTGTTTTTCAGTCAAAGAGGTGGTGCTTCGTGAGGGGCTCCAGAAAATTGGAGGATGGGCGTTCGAAAGGTGCAATTCGTTGATAAGTCTCGTCGTCCTTTCCATCTTCCTTGACATTGGCAATTCCGCTTTCTGTGGTTGCGACTCTCTGGAAGTGGTCAAATTTGGCGATGGGATTCATCACATTGGAAACAAAGCATTTCAGTTTCGCAAATCTTTGTGCAGCCTTGGCGTCCCTCCCAATGCATTTGTGATCGAATGGGAGGGGGTTCCCAGCTGCCGTGCCATAGAGAAAACGACCATTTCTTTTCCAACGAGACGTCTTGGGAATACGACGAGAACAATAGTCTCTGGGAGGTTAGGATCACATCTCTGCATTGTCCAGGAACAGATCGATGCAGTCCTTGGCCGACGAGATAAGGCGACAAACGAAAAACGGGAAATGATTCGCGCTTTCATCGCCCATTACAGGATGGTCGATGCGACCACAACTCTGGAGCTTGCGATTCGCAAAGCCGGCATTGATGTTAGGGGGCAGCGAGACATTGAATCCATCATCATCAGGGGAGTTCTGCCCTACTTCAGATGCAAACATAAATGGGTGTATCTATGACTCACATAATGCGTGACATTGTGTGAGCGATCGAGTTCATGTGCATCTGATTGGCTTTGCATCGCTCTCGAGCAATCGGTTCGTAAGTGGGAGAGCGCGGGGGCCAGATGAATTCGTACCAGCGCCCTTCCGCTCTCAAATGTACGGTGGACGAGGAACGACTTCTCAGCTGCATCAGCGGCGTGTTTTGTCGCGATCTGACGACGCCCTTCGAGTCTAACGAGCTCGTGTCGCCAACGCGATTCTCAGCAAAGGAGAGGTAGCGTAGATCGCTGATTGCTCGGGGAAATACCACAAAACGGACGTGGACGAGAGGTGGGTGAACGATTTGCTCAAATTGCGACGTTGTTGAAGCACAATCAAACGCGATATCGAAGAGATCTTTGTTCCAGGCTAGCACGCTTTGCTCAATGAATGGAACGTTTTCGAGCCATGATCCATCGTTAGTAAGACCGATTAATCTAGGTTGTGTATCCATCCCAACCTTCTCTAGGTGCGTGAGATTTGGGTCGAATGATCCCGTAGAGGATATAATCTGCCGCATCTTGATCTTTCGTAGACTCCTTCGAAACCCAATGAACGCAAAAGGAACCAATCATGTGGACGACATTATGATAATTTTGTTCCCTTCAATGACAAGCACACCAAGCTCGAGCTTTGTGGTCAACCAGGGAGCACTTGACAAGGAAAATCGCTGCAGATAGATTTACATAGATCATTCAGTTATCACGTCTGAGAAATCTCAGTCTACCTGTAATCACTCAATCATTTGCATAAATTGAAAATAATTTGATAATCTATGTATTTCATCTATTCATCATACTTTCCCTTTAGTGCAAATGCATGAATATATATACCGGTCCATAGTTACGCCTCTGCTTACCAAGTAAAAATCTTTATGATACTTGCCTCTCATAAGTTGTGTAGGTCTCCCTATCCCTGTGGTTCATCTTTCTTTCAATGTTTTGTGCATGCCTGTCACATCCGACTCCACCCACATACACCCACCATCCACTCCAAAATTCAACTTTCAGCCATCCATAGAAAATTGTTGAAGATAGAAGACATAGATCATTTATGGTGTCATGCCTGAGAAATCTTTGTCTACCTATAATACCTCTAGCGGTACTCTCCCGGCTGGAAATAGAAGTAGGTACCTATTTGCATGGCAGAACCAAGTAAATAAAGGATAACCAGAGAGTTGAACTGCAAGCCGAACTAGGCACAATAAAAGAAGCAGCCAAACTCATGTTCGGTGTCCTCTTTGAGCTGCTTGAGGCCAGACAGATGGACCATAAAGATTCCTCGGTACTTTGTCAGCGCACCAGGCCTGGGTAGAGAACGGGCTCAATGACTTGCCTTCGCCAGAAGTTCAGCCCTGGTCTTAAGAATACGGCTGATTGAGTCAAGTTATATGGTATCTCCTTTTCACAGAAAGGTAGATCATTGTACTCAATGATATTGGCATTTTTCTTATATGAGTCATCCGCAAACCATGATATGATGATCTGCATGCTGACAAGAGTAGTGGATGACACTATATCGTGGTACGAAGTCCGGAGGGATGGAGGACAATCTGATATCAAGATTTCCCAGACCCCAGACATGGCCCCAGAGGATATCGTGCCCTGCTACACGAAGTTTGTCTAACTTTTGTTGAGCTTTGATGATCATGTCCCAAAAAGACTAAAACAATCTTCATCCAAATTCTGAGCAGAAACTCATAAATCAAAACCCAACTTACTGGGCATGTGGTCAGACTGTGCAGCGCTCCTTCCAGAAGTGTCGCAAACAAGATCCAACATGGTTAATCACTGATCATCTCCATTCTTGGTGATCCCCCCGTTTCCACTCAAAAGCACATCCCAATGCTTGACATTCTTGGCCAAAGAGTTAGCCAAAGTGACTGAAGAGTCATCTTCAAGGGTATTGAAATAAATTCCGAGTGTGATTAAATTGAATATGTTGCTCTCCAAAAGTTTTGTTCAAGAAGTACACCCATTTCATCCTATTTCATATAGAGACAAGTTTAGCATTTTCAACAACTTTTCCACCCCAATGAAAAAACTGGTCAAATAATTGTTCATATGGGATACATCCAAACATATGACCAATTATCAAAATAAAGGACAATTGACCAAATGACGTCCAACTCCATAATCTGCTCAAATACAACCAATGTAACAAACAAACCTGCCAATATGTACAAATTAACATCCAAAAATTCCAATCGCACGCCAGTTCTATTGATACATGATCAATTCCTACTCACGTACATATTCAAGATGAAGAATGCACAAATACTTGACCAAATACTACTCCTGCGACTAAAATGATACTATTCGTGTGTAAAGAATGGTGATCTTGACTGCTAGAATGAGCAGCGTTTTTTTTGTTTTGTGCTATTCTACAGAAGAATGTTCAACTGACTGTGTGATTCGCGTGTTTGCTCGTGGTTGCCTTCCATCGCAGCAAAAGTTGCACCATCCACGACAGCGTGCTTCCGCTCCAGTCACACCAGCCCCTTAAATCTTCAACTGGGGGCTGTCGCGACCTGATTCGAACCTCACGCGTGCAGAATACTATGCTTTGTCCGGACAATCATCCTGTTGTTACACGGGTGTGATGTTTTGTTGCTGCTGATGGCCGATAGAAAGAGAGGGTACTAAATGCACCTCCCAGAAAACTATAAAGAGATGAATTAATCAAAGATTGATAAATTACTCCACCCTCAAGCATGTTGTGAAGGAAGAGCAACTCTCGCTGAGAAGGATCTGCTTCTACAAATGTGACATGTTCTGATAGACTTCAGAGCCGCCGCTACTCGGCATCCTCGGCGCCACCTCTCATTAATCTAAACAGTAGATATGTGACCAACAGTGTCAGACGTAAGAAGCTGCCCTCTCGATATTGTAAAAAGTTCTGCTATGTGGCTTCTACACTGCGTGCATTCGAACAAGTTTTCTACTCCCATACGGGAATGCAGGGTACCACAGTCTCTTTCTCCCAAGCAGGAGATCGGGCCGATGCTTTGATCCTCGAACTTTTTGAAGCGAAGTTTCCATCTGCTCGTCTTGAAGATGGAGCATTGGATGCAGGTGCCTGGCTCACCCGTATTGTTGGAGCCGGACAGGCGTAGACGTAGAGGTCATAAATGTGTCTAATTCAGGCTGCCTCCTCGATCACAAAGAAAAATCTACTTTAGACAAATTAGAAATGAAGACCTGCTCATATTGGGAGCCTCTTCGTACCTCTCCTCCAAGACCCCCCTTGACCTTTCCTTTTACTGATTGGTTTCTAACTCGTCAGATGCAGATGGTCTATCTCAATGGTTTCATAATGATCCGTAATGCAAGTACCTCTAGTCACATTGACACCTTCATTGAAACCAAGTAAGTCAGCTACTGATGTGTACCATCTGCCAGAGAACAAAAGATCTGGATATATTCTTTTTCCGTGCATGTATGTGTTCTTGTAATACATTTTTGTTTCATCAATGCTAATCCAGCAAGAATTTGGCTTGAGTGGGCAAAGATCTGGCTCTATGAACTCTGCAATGCCCCACTTCATAAACTTCCTCTCCTTGGTAATAGTTTTACCCCCCAACTGACCTCCATTGCTGCTGAGAAAATGGCTGACTTCTTTGTGTCCAAATGACTTGGCGAGCCTTAGTTGAGTAATGAGACCCCATCGATACTGACTCCAGTCCCTCCCATTTTCTCTGTTGCTACCTAGAAGGCTCTCATCAACACTATTCTGGTCATTTGGTATGAATATATTTGAATTCAGCATTGATCCACGAGAGAGAAGAATACGGCAGAGGATTGCCTGTAGCTGCAGCCAGGTGCATGCATGAGACATACAAGAACCCGCCTTGACTAGAATTCCCTGCTGGGTGAACAGCGAGTCCAGCTCGTTGCCAGTTTTGTTTAGTGTGGCCATTGTAACATCAAAGATTTGTCTTTCAACCATCCAGGTAATCATCTCATTATCATCGTTGTCCAGTTTTTCCTCGTAATCTTCACGAGTCTTGTACAAGTATGGGTCGACATAAGTTGCATGGTTCAAATTAACTGCTTGCTCCATATGGTCTAGCTCTTCACGTAGCTTCTGTACCTTCATGCTCAGTACATTTTCGCGAATGAGGGACTCGAGACTCTTGCAAG
>JALLPA010000223.1:0-17868 GCA_036939895.1 Thalassiosira exigua
GACCGATTGGACCGACTGGGAAGAGAGCAAACTCCCCGCCATCGAGACTGCGTGTGTTCTCGAGAGTTGCGAAAGGCTTTAGGTCGTCGGGACTGGGAGTGGACCGATTGGACCGACTGGGAAGAGAGCAAACTCCCCGCCATCGAGACTGCGTGTCCTCGAGAGTTGCGAAAGGCTTTAGGTCATTGGGACTGGGAGTGGACCAATTGGACCGACTGGGAAGAGAGCGAACTCCCCGCCATCGAGACTGCGTGTATTCGCGAGAGTTGCGAAAGGTTTTAGGTTGTCGGGACTGGGATTGGGCCAACCGGGAAGGAGCGACTCCCCGCCATCGAGACTACGTGTGCCCGAGAGTTGCGAAAGGCTTCGTGGGACTGAAAGATGCCCACCCCCCACTGTCTCAGACTTGATTCGAAAATGTTCAATCACTCGAAAATTTTGGATGATTCAGGTGGTTCTCGGCGCTTGCGCTTCGGCGCTCCAAGAGCAAGCAGGAATGAGTGCTCTGTTCTCGTGGTTGTGTTTTTGGCGCTCCAGGCCTCTGGTTTCTTTTACCTTTGGCGCTCCAGGACTCGACAGGACTCAACGGTTTTGGAACTTTCGGCGCTTGCACTTCAGCGCTTCAGGGGTACAGGAGATGCAAGATTGGAAATCGTTCATTTTAGGTTTATTCGACCTCAACTCGACAGACTTAGCAACTTGACGACTTGGCAGCTCGACGCACTTCGTTCCAATGAGTGACCGCGACAGCAATCGAAAAACCAATCTCGGTGGCAACGCAAGGGCTGGAAAGGGAAATCACAAAGCACGCGACAACCGTCGCTTCCAACGGTCCATGTTCAAGAAAGTACGATCGAATTGCAAGGCTGGTTGCAACACAGGCAATCAGAAAGGAGGTCGTAAAGAACGTGGCAACCGCCGTGTCAAGAGAGCGTTAAAGGCTGCTCTTGAAATCCTTGTGGCCAACAGCAGCGACGGCGGCGACAGCGACGGTATCAGTGACAGCGACAGCGAGGACTCCTCGTCCAGCTCCGACATTGCAGCTGCACTGGCTACACATCTTGCGAGCATGTACGTCTCGCTAAAAGCAATCGTCAATCTCAGATGAGGACGCCGAGATAGACTTCGCAAGTGAGAGGAAGGCGCGTTCGAACGTCGACGACTCCGACTCGACGGACGGCCTGGCTGAGCTGGCTGCACATCTTGCGAGTATATGGGTTGCCAGTTTCGTACGATGGCGATCCGTGCGAGTGCGACGACAATGCCACCTGAGTTTCGACAACGCAAGATTCGAGAGCAAATTCTTTTTTAGTTTATTGGAAGAGAATTTCAATTTGGCTCAGAACACGAATCTGTCCGAAGGACTCAACGCTCCTTTGGCTCAAGACGAAGGCGTTGCTCCATCCACCAAAAGGCTTCACTTTGGTATCGAAGACAGTTACCGTCGAATGTTTCATTGATTGTTGCATCGGCAGCTCGTCGATTGCTTTGATGGCGATCAGCCAATCATTCAAAAATGGGGACGACAGCCCTGGCCACGACTCGATCGATCGATCGCTTGAAACAATGATTCGGGCGATAGCCTTGGCTGGCAGCTCGGCAATCCGCCATCCTCAAGAATCGTCCGCTTCGACATTGGCTCCGACAACGAAGGCAACGGTTTGTCGCATCCAAGACGAGGGCATCACTTGAGACAGGCGACGAGGACCTACGGCGCCTTGGAACTATCGTTCGGCACCGCTGCCGATGGTGAGGGCGCCTGATATGCACGCCGAGGCGGTGGCTTATTCCCAAATTGGGAAATAACTGAGGTGGTCGCAGCGCTCCTATTGCTCAACGTATGGGGAAGCGAGCCGGGAAAATGGCCCGCATGGTGTCCGACGGCGGCGGCGACGCCCGAGATGACCTCCTCCGGACTGGTCCGTACCGGCTGCTCCTGAGTCGCACAATCCCCTCCTCAGCCACATCGCATGCTCTGGGACAATTGTTGCCAATTTTTCAATTGTCCCGACGAAAGGATACGATGCCAAGAGCAGCGGCTGTTTGAGGTGACGTGTGCCGGCGGCGGCTGCGAAAGCGGCTCACTCGATTGCTCCGACGACAGTTCCGTCCTCGAACGATGGTTCAGGTCGCGCTTTGGCGATGATTGAGATGACGAAGCTGCTCTGACGATAGCTTCGCCGAGGACTCGATCGATGGCTCGGGCGGTGGCTCGGTTCAGGCTCTGACGCGACGGCTCCTTGATAGCTCAACCGACGGGGCTCTGTCGCTCAAACGGCTAGAAGGTTCAGCCGACACCATGAAGGACGATTCGGTCAGGTCGACTCGGCTTCGAGCTTGTTCGACAGCTCGGTCAACATTTGTTTTTGGAATATTGCTCGGTTGAAGCTCGGACGATGGTTGACATGGCAGCCATTGCGACGTCTCGGCAATTGCCACGCAGCGATAGCTCGAGCGATACCAGCGACGATCGGGCTTAAAAGCGCTGTGGCAACTCTCTGCAGCGGCTGTGAAGTAACCTGTGCCAGACAGAAGACAATATACAATCGGGGAGAGGCTGTGGAACAAGCTGGAGTTCATTGTGGGCAACCCTGACGAGGCCGGATACGACACAGTGGCAAACAACGAGCAGGCAAGGTATGGCCGTAGAATAAACGCAGAGCTGCGAGCTGCTTTGCAGCTGGGCTACGCTGGACGTGGAGTGTAGCGCCCTGTAGCAAGGCAAGACATAAAAATAAGGGACCCGAAGACAAACATCGACTACTACAATTAGTTCATCGTCTGCTCCGGCGATTGCAGCGTTGTCAGGTGCTCGGAAGAGAAAAAGTCACCAGAGAAGGGATAGGTATGCGGCATCAGTGCAGGCACGTTACTGGCTGGGCCATTACGCTGCGTAAAGTACCCCTAAATTTTACCCAGCAAAAATCACTGGTTTTTTTATCGCCTTCTGAATGAAGAAAGTACCTACCTAAAAAGTATGAGATAAACACGTGGGGTTAAAAATGCATGGATTTTTTTAGCGAATGGCTGCCCTTCAACTCAAAAGGCAAATGGAAACTGTGGTCGCACGAAGGGATGTTCTTGGACTTTCTTGACCATTCATTTTCACCGTTTGGATGTGCGATGGTTTTTTCGATTCGATTCTCGCGTGACCAGTCTCATGTAAAATCAATCAAGGCATTTCATTTATGTTCTTTTGTTTTCGCAGATTTGATAATAGTGTTACGGGGGCATAGCTGCTCGCGCGGCACCACACGCCTGACACTCTCACGTTGTAGCACGTGGCAGCGAAGACGAGGTGCGCCTCGTCTTCGCTGCCACAGTTAGCCTTAGATAGGTGGCGGGGCATAGCCGCTCGCGTGGCACCACACGCCTGACGCTCGCACGTTGTGGCGCATATCGTACCTACAACGCCTGTGGCAGCGAAGACGAGGTGCGCCTCGTCTTCGCTGCCACAGTTGCATGTTGCAGCGACGACGAGGTGCGCCTCGTCTTCGCTGCCACAGTTAGCCTTAGATAGGTGGCGGCGACGGCGGTCCGGTCAGAGGCA
Source organism: Thalassiosira exigua (assembly GCA_036939895.1). Taxonomy (NCBI): domain Eukaryota; phylum Bacillariophyta; class Thalassiosirophyceae; order Thalassiosirales; family Thalassiosiraceae; genus Thalassiosira; species Thalassiosira exigua. The sequence continues at coordinate 3,551 of JALLPA010000223.1, forward strand.
CGGCGGCGGCATCACGTGACGCGCGCGCCGACGATGTTGTTGTTGACAAAAATCAATTCGCTTCGATTTCTCTATAGTACGATACATACGGCGTAGTTTAGGCCGGTACCTCGTCTTTGGTGCTGCAGTCTTAAATGGTGAACACTATAAAATATGCATAATATTCCAAATCAAAATATCATGAAAACACTCCACATTCATAAAATCTTCACCGTCAGATGGAAATGGCAAGTTTTTATTGCGGATTTAGGGGGTATTTCATGAATGCTGACATCTGAAGGACATCACAAATTGTTATTTGGGGTAATGAAGTTTGGCTTTGTTGCATCGAATATTCATAGTTTCAAGACAATTCTAATAGCAAACCCAAAATTGGTTCATGAGTTCTTTTTCCGAGTTTGATTGAATCGTTACCCAACCAAAGATTGTTTCTTCTCCAAGCGAACTATGGTATGATACTTATGGTATGCAATGAAAAGAACATGACAGGGTCAAACATGAGAAGGTCAGCTATTGCACCTAAATATACACCTTACAAGTTGATTGCTACACCAGATATCGTATCCTGATAAAAATGGCCTCTAGAGATGGGAACAATCAGCAATAATAATACCACCAACACAATTAAAATGCTTTAAGTCCTATTATAAAATCAAATATCGCCAAGTTGAATGCCAACACATCATTATCGTGATGATAACAGAATTTTTGTGGATCACATCACATTGGCCATAAGCACCGATAAGGCACCGATAAGTCGTTTGCAGGCATTATCCAGTATTCATGAAGTATAGAAGCAAGAAATAATGAGCATTTTTTAGCTAGCCCGCTTGGATCTTTTTGAAACTGGGGCTGGATCATCAGTATCAGACATGACATCATCAATGCCTGGGCAAACAAGCGAACGTATGAGGTGAGATAAGGATTCATGCACGCACGACATGAGACCAATTCTAGCAACACTCCACCCACCTCTTTTGTGATCTTCATTACTTTCCATTGCATCCTCTTCTTCCTCGACATCCTCAGCAATACACCCCAGGAATTCGCAATGACAGATCTTTTGATCTGTCCTTGGCATGTTGCATATTTGAAACGCGAACATGTTTTCCCCCTCTGACATGAGAGCAGCCTCCTCGCGGAATGCCGAAGGCTTAAAGTTGCCTTCTAATTTGTGCCTACGGTAGATCTACGCCGCCAAAATAGACGTTGTTAGGGGCTTTCAAAGAAGAAACACAGGTGCAGACATCCAATAGACGCAGAGTGTTAGGCACTTACCTCAACCATATTCTGGAATACATCGTCATTTGCCATATTCTGAAGATGCTTGAGGACATGGGCGATCAACTTGTCCATCGTAGTCAACTCGTATGCGTTGTTCCCCAGCAAATGCCTCACTCTGTCCTCATACCTTCCACCCTCCGATGGCTCGTGTGCTCCGGTCCCAGTATCAATCAGAGAATATACCAGACCTAAAAATGCTTCATACCGTTTCTTCCCTTCGTCGGGATCACCGTCCTGTGTGACCTTTTCAACGTGCCGGCCAAGGGCGGAGTCTTTGCTAACCTCAATCGCCAGCTTCTTGGCAATGTTGAGACGCCGGATAAGAACCTGGTGCAACCTGAAGAATAGATAAAGGCACTGCGTCCCGATGATCATCTGGTCGTCCGATCGCTCAGGGACCTCTTGATCGTTTGCTCGAAGCTGATCAGTGAGGAGGGACGGCTCGACCGGTTCGAGGGAGCCATACACCCCATCGGGACGAAGGCGCCTCGTTGATTCCTTTGCTGAATAGCGCGAGTTATAAGACACCTCATACATGCCATCGTCTTCATTGTATTGGACAATTTTTCCCTCGCCAAATGACGTTGACACTAGCGTTTCCGGCGGAAACGGGATGTGGTTTGTTGATGAGAAATAGTTGGTATCGGCATCCCCAGATGTTGCTTTGGGCTTCATGATCTCTTCCTTCACGAATTTTCCGTTCGTGGCAACATCTACGCCGTTGCTAGGATCTTCCTCGCTGCTCATGTCTTCGTCGTTACCGCTCCCGCCTTCGCCATTGTTGCTGGTAGGCGTGGCATCATCTTCTTCATCTTCGGAAGGAGGCGAGGGGACGAACGAGGTAGCAGGACTCTGCATCCAAGCCAGGCTCACCCCGAACCAAGGCCCAATGAAATCGCGCCAGAGTGCGAAACACCGCTCTTTGTCTGTAGGGCTGACGGATCCTCGTTCAAGGGCAAAGGATACGATGCGGAAGGCATCCTGCTGAGCCCAACTCGTGCTGTCATACATGAAACTCATATGAGGGGTAAATAGTGTCTTGGTGGGGCGAGGGAGTCCAGTCAAATCCATCTTGCGGGGAATGGAGGCTCCCATGGTGATCTCGTAGAATGTCCCGTGTTCCTCCTTGGCCTTCTCCATCCGTGCGTTGAGCGCCGCCTCCCCCTCCAGGCCGTCATGGGCCGCGCGGTCTTTGATCTCCGCCACGATGGTGCGCGTGCTCGTAGCGCGCTTGTCAGTCGTCCGCCACGTGATGCTGCGGTGGTCTAGGCTCCGGTAGTAGTTGTGCTCGGCCAAGTCCTTCCACTTTCGGTTGAGGGCAACGCGCGCGGCGCGCCATTCCTCGTCCTTCTGGCGCAGGCGGTTCACGACGATGGGGAGCGCCACGGCAGGGTTCTTGAAGCACAGCTCGAGCATCTCCTTGCCGTCGTCGCCGTAGATGCGCCGAATGGCGTGCTTGTGGATCACGCCCAGCACGCGCCCGTCGAGGGTGTACTGGTAGATCTTGCCGCCGAGGCCACCATCGAAGGTCTTCTTGGACGCAGATCCATTCCCACTTTTGGACAATATCAGTTCGCCCTCGGAGAGAAATTGCAGCTCCTCGCAAATCTTCGTCAGGCGCTGGAGCGTCGCGGCGTTGGAGTCGATGCACATGTCGATCTCAAACCGCATGTCCTCAGTCCGGAACAGAGTTTCCTCGTACTGATTCTTGCGCATGTGACGGAAGGTGTTGTTCTCCTCGCTGCCCAAGGGCAGACTCACCCAGACGTCGTTCAGGACCTTCTCCTCCTCCTCGCTGCGCTCGCTGCACGGGGGGTTGGGATAGTCGCGCGGGAGGGCGCGGTAGCTGGGCGAGCACCGGCGGCAGCGGCTGAAGTCGATCTCTGACAGGGGCACGCTGTGCCAGGAGTCGTCATGGGCCGGCGCGTCCGGTTCACCGACGGCGTTTATGATGCGCTTGAACTCCTCGAAGAGGTCCTTGTGCTTTCCGAGAAGGCGCTCGACGTACCCCAGCATCTCGTTGCGGCTCAGGAGCTCCTGGGCGTACATGTCGAGGGTCTTGATGAATTCTGCGTACGCCTGGCCGTCGCGACTGAAGGAAGTCAAAGATGCCTTGACAGCGTCGAAAAATTGGCGCTCGACGCCCGCGTTGTAGGTGTAGGATTCTTGGGGCGATGCCTGCTGGATGGGGGTGACGCCGCCGGAAGCGGCTGAGGATGGGTGTCGGCTTGGAGATTCCAGCCCGGCCTAGGATCATGGCGACGGCACCAAAACGTTCAGCAACAAGACGAAGAGACTATCAGAACAGCACACATACGACTGCAACTCACCTCGTTCGGCTGGGTCATGTCGATGAACTTGTGCGCCCCGCTGCTGGGAAGCGGGGGCTTCTGGACGCCCGCGGCGACTTGCTGCTGGGCCTTTCCGCCCTTGGACGTCGGGGCGGCGCGCCACCCGGTGGGCGCCCCCTTCGCACCTCGGGGAGCCTCGGCCTGCTGCTGGGCCTGTTGAAGCTGCGCCTGTTGGACCTGCGCCGCGTGCTGTTGCTGCTGCTGCAGGGCGACGGCTTCGGCCGCGGCGGCCCTCTGTTTGGCCTCCGCCTCGGCCGCGGCCCGGCTCAGTCGCTCCTTTGCCTGCTCCTGGACCGCATCGGGGAGGAAGAACGTGAACTCCCGGAGGAGGTCGGGGTGGTCGGCGAAGAGGGAGCTGACCTGCTCCAGGACCTCCTTGATCCCGCGCTGCTCCTTCTGGTAAGTGTGCAGGATCTCGAGGAAGGTGTGGTAGATCTGGGGCTGGTTCGCGAAGCGCTTCTTGATGTTGGTCACGTAGATGATGGCGTGGTCGAACTCGATGGCGCGGGTGGCAGAGCCGGGCCCCGCCTGTTGCTGCTGCTGCTGTTGTTGCTGCTGTTGCTGCGCCTGCATCTGGGCCTGGACCTGCTGGGCATTCTGAGCCTGCATCATTTGTTGCTGTTGCTGAGCCATCTGCTGGGGCACCGGCTTTCCCTGTTGCATCGGGCCCGGCGGCCCACCCCTTCCCGGCCCGCGTCCCCCGGGAGCGACCGCGCCGCGTCCACCAGGCGGGGGTCCTCCTGCCATCCCGGGATGGGCCCCTCGGCCAGGCTGGGGGCCACGTCCACCGGGACCGCCCCCTGGCGGAGGGTGTCCGCGGCCAGGGATCCCGCCGCGCCCGGGAGGGGGCATGCCCCGGCCGCCACCTCGTCCGAACCCGGACGGGGGTCCCATGCCTCGGCCGCCCGGCGGCGGGGGTCCTCGGCCGGGCATTCCTCGGCCCGCCGCGGGAGCCGCCGCGGGAGCTGGAGGTGGAGTGTACCCAGGAGTGAAGCTGGTGTATCGCACCAGTGATTGATAGGAAGAATGAAACGGTTCGCAACATGTTCAATGTAAGTCGAATGAAATGATGTGAGACAGTATATTCAACTTAAGTCGAATGAAATGATGTGAGACAAAGGGAAGCGCAAGATCCAGTGCCTAGCTTCGACAACAGCCTCTCACAGACTTTGACACGGTTCAGTCCAAGCAGTCACAACTTCATCCAGAAACATCGCCATTCATCTCTTCCGACAACCAAGCGAGTCCCACGAAGTGCTTGGCGGGCGATCTCTCGTTCCATGCAAGTGACGCTTCCCTCGGCAGCAATAGGCCAAGGATAGCCACCATACCCTCCACTTGGGATGATTCCTTCTACACTTTGCGAAGCATTCAGCAGCAGTAGAAGCATCTGTCTCCAAACGACGCTCGGGGGGGGGCTCGACAGTTCATAGCTTGGCAAACGGCCGTCCCCATCGGAGGACCTCAAGTCCCATGCCCGATGTCAGGTACGAAACGCGCATCCCACTCATCACCAACCACTGATCCAATCAAACGATGCAACCATCGTCCCTCGTTCATCGACGCTTGACACATACGTCAGACAACTGCACCCCTCAAGTACGACCGACGGAGGGTTCCTCGGCCGGCGCCAACAGCACCGGACCGGACGAGGCCAGTGCGGAACCACTGCAGAGCAACCTCGGCCCCTTGGAGAAGTTCGCGTAGGTTGTGCGGGCCTTGCGACATGTCCGCAACGAACCATTCGTCCAATCAAAGGATGCGAGCGTCGAACTTCCTCCTTCGGTCGCACGCGTTCCAGCAGTCGCACCGAGGTTGCAATTCTCACTCGAGACCGAACGGAGGGGTCCGTCGGCAGATGCCGACGGCGCCCGGCGCAACGAGACCGCTGCGGATCCCGCCGCAGCGTCACCTCGGCTTCTCGAACGAGCCCGCGGCAGGCTCCGCGGGCCGGACCTCCAGTTCGACGCCCTTCGACAGACGCGCACACGAAGACGGACGCGCTCGAGATCGTCGACGCGCGCACGTCCTCGGGCCGGACATTTCGATCCCGTCGCCATCGAACGAAAACGCCTCGCATCGTCCGAACGCCGTCGCTCGATCGCGAGGACCTCGCCGCGTCCCGGTCGTCCGCTCCTCCCGCCTCATCACGCACCTGGTCCCCGGCAACCCCGGACCGACGAACACCGGCTCCAAATCCCTCATCTCGATCTTGTACCCGTCGGGCAAGAAGGTGTTGAACCCCAAGATCAAGTTGTTGTACCCTCGAAACAACCTCCTCACGCGGTTGATCACTCCGACCGTGTCGACTTCTTGGGCCTTGAAGTTCTTCATGATCTCGAGGAACTCGTTGTAGATGCGGGGACGGTCGCCGAATTCGAGCTTGACTTGATCGAGGTAGAGGAGGGCGTCTTCGACTTTCAATTCGCGTCCGGAGGGGTGGAGGGCCGGTCCGCCGGCGGCGCCGGGAGGTCCTCCGGGAGCGCCGGGTGGGCCGGGGGGACCGCCCGGACCTCCGGGAGGTCCTCCGGGATGGGCGCCGGCGCCCGCGGGAGACCCCATCGGACCTCCGGGCAACGAGTGGTTGGACGAGGACAGGGAGGCGCTTGTCGCGGGAAGGCCGCCGGGGCCCGCCGAGGCGCCCCGGGCGGCCGCGGCGGGCGGTCGGGCCCCCATGATGCTCGGACCGCTCCGCATCCCCGGTCCCCCTTGGCCGTTGTGGCCCGGGACGGGGGGCGGGGCGCGGAAGGTGGGCGGGGTGGGGGCGAAGGCTTGGATGCCCCCTCCTCCTCCTCCCTGCATCATGCCTCCTGGGGTTCCTCCTCCCGCTCCTCCCGGCATTCCGCCTCCCTGCGCGCCAGCGTTGGACGGACCGCCAGCGCCGGGGGACTTCTTCGCGCTCTTGGGCTTGGAAGGACTTCCGACCTTGGACGACGACGGAGGCGCCTTCTTGCTCCCCTCCTTCTTCGCGGAGCCCTTGCTTCCCCCCTCCTTGCCCTTGGCCGAAGCCTTCTTCCCGCTCCCGCTTCCGTCGGCCTTCTTGTCCGACTTCTTGGACGGATCCTTGGCCTTGTTCGGCGCGGCGGGACGCTTGTTGGCCCCCGAGGCGGCGGAGGCCGAAGAAGAAGCCGCCGAGGGAGGAGGGACCTTGGACGCTCCTCCCGTCGGTCCCGACGGCCCCGCGGCGCTCTTGAAGAGGGGATCGTTGCTCCTCAGGGGAGGGTTGGTGTAGATGCCCTTCTTGCCGGGGGAGGCCGACGACGAAGCCGAGGCCGACGATGCGGCCTGCTGCGGCGGCGTCGGCCGGGGCGGTCCCGCCGCGGAGGCTCCCGCGGCGCCGGGAGAGGGCTTGGGCGCGGGACGCTGGGCGGGGGGATGGAGCCCCGGCCCCGGACGGGAGTGGTGCGGCTTGTTCCCGGCGGCCGCCGCGCGGTGGCCGCTCGCGCCGTTCTTGCCGGGCGCAGCCTTGACCTTGGGGGCCGTCGCGGGAGCTTTCGTCGGGGGCTTGGACGCCGACGACGCCGACGGCCGGGTCGGAGCGCCCACGGCGGTGGACACCAGCCCGAGCGCGGCGGCGTTGGCCATCCGCTCGATGGCCGAGGGAGTGGGGGCGTCGCTCGCTTTCACCGGCACGGGAGCGCGGGGATCTGTGAGGGGCGGCAGCGGTCGCGACGGAGCGGCGGCGTCGGAGGAGGCCGCCGCGAGGGCGGCCGGGGGGAGTTTCTTCGTCGGTGCGGCGGCGGAGGAGGAGGAGGATCCGAGGGGCGGCATCCCGCCTCCTCCGCCTCCTCCGGGGACGACCCCCCCTCCGCCTCCGCCGGGAGGAGGGCGGTTGGGTTCCATGGATGGGACGGCGGAGGCGGTCCGTCGATGCGGGCGGGCTCTTGGGCTTGTGGCCTCGGCGGCTTCAACTGCTCTTTGGAAAGTGGTGCAGTGAGGCGCAGCGCTCGGACTCTTCTTTTGCAGGCAGTGTGCGCGTCTTTTCCCAAACCTTTTTGAAGCGAAACGACCAATCGAATCGAAGGGAAGTCGACGGAGGAATCAGTAGGTCGATTGGCGACAAAGACGACAACGATGACAGCGTCGGAATCAATAGTGGAGTCTACGGGCGAGTCAAGAGTTGGAAGCAAGTCACGGGTCGAGGAGATGCACCCCCCGCGCGCCCTGGAATTTTTGGGGACACGATGGAGCTCTCCCCCCCCCCGCCCCATGGGCGGAGTGGCGGAGGTCGTCCCGACCGAGCCAGGGCGAGTCCGAGCCAGGAAATTTCAGCAATAACACGCACCTTTGTCGGTCGTCCGTCCACTCCAGCCGTTCCAGATTCGACCGCGGGGATGCGCTCCGATCGGCCCCGTCGGCGACGGAGTTCGGCGCGAGGACGGCGGCTGCTTTATCCTACGGCGGAGCGCGTGGGAATCAGTAGCTGGGCTATTTCAAGGCGGGGGGAGGGCGCCGGCTCGACGTCCGGCGTCGGCGGCGGGGACGTCCTCGGAGGGGGATGGGGCGAACCGATGCGGCCGCGGCGATGGAAATTGGAATGAGGTGATTTGTCGCGGTTGGAATTCGACGTCGGCGGGTGGGTTCCGTGGCTATCGGGGCGGGCCGGGGGCGACGGAGGCGGAGGACGCCATTGTTTGTCCGCTGCTGTGTGGAGTGTTGTGCGCGGGTTGTGCGTTTTTCGATGATCTCTGGCCTGTTTTACAAATCGCGTTCCGATTGTCTGCATAATCTGCAGATTGTCCGCAAGAGAACCACAGGAACTTTATTTTGAGAAACCTTCCTTTTCTTCGTCGAGATTTATATTAGGTATTCCAATGTGAAAGAGGAACAGATGAACGTGAAGACAACCACTATTCAGCCGATAATGAGAAAGATGTCGAGCGAGTTCGTGCCAGCTACAGACGCCTCGGTCGGATCCATGATCGTCAATTGAACTTCATGTTGTAAAATAATGTCTTGCCCCCAGCAGCACCACGGGAAGTGACAGAGGCGGAGGAAGTGGCGATCATTTCAAGTATTCATGTACACACTTTTGATTACATTATATCGCTAAGTACATTTACCTCGCTGGGTACGGATGGAACTTCCAAGAGACGGGAATTTGAAGGAGTATTGTTATGAGAAGCAATTATCTGTGGAACTCTCGTGAAAAAAGTATTAACTTTTCCAGTTTCAGAAAAAATCATCCAACTTTATTCTAAACCCCAACAAAATCCCACATCAACATTGAAGCCACGCAAAACCACCTCGTTGTCTCTCTCTTTTTTGTGTAAGCAGAAAAAAATATGACAGAACAAAAATAGACAAGCAACACAAGCACCAGCAGCAACTTCGACAGCCAAAGCTTCCCACCCGGATGATAGATTCTGTGGTCAGTAATGGTAATATGGTATGGTATGTGACAAGAACAGCAGAATGACTGACACGTCGATGGCAAAGGCAATGACAAGAACAACGACCCCATATCGTTTACTAGAGTAGTGGGTGTCTATTGAAGAAGGTGCACCGGTTAAGACAAAATGTCATCAGTTGAAATTGGCAAAATAAGAACCATCACCGTGAACATAATGTCCATAGTTGCCTGCAATTGAAAATAGAAATTAGCTAGTATGTTAATATGAATGCAAGTGAAGACTGTCTAGACATACATTAGAATTAGATATATTATCATATTTTTTTCTGATGATGGATGTCCTACAATAAATTACTGGACTTCTCACTTGGGAATGCTAGAGTCATATAAGTTCTTGGGGTTGGGCAACGTTGGCAAGAGTCTGTTACATTTTGCTGTTTACGGCAACGGAGATTGTATGCTTTACAAGTCTCAAGTGAGGTTATTCATATTTATCGTGTCCCCATGGATGTGTGATATTCCTGCATATTATACCATTTCTGCGCTAGCTTCTTTTGGGTAATTTTCACTTGTGAGAGAACTATCACTTTACAATGACCACACTCCTTTTGTGATAAAATATTGATATGGATTAGGTTGCAGGTTCATGTTTATCGGGATCTTAAAATTATCTGTGTGTGGATCTATCAAGGCAAACAAAATGGCAATAATGGTTTTTGATGCAGTATTTTCCTATATTTGTATATAGAGCTATTTTATATATTGGCTTAGTCCAGTGCACATTCCTACTGAGTGAAGTTATATTCCAATGAATAGAGAGAACAAGAAAGCTATGAATTATGACTGGTGATCTTCGTATAAAAAGGCTTCACTTCATCTTTATTTTGAATCGTGGGGGTGTAACGACTTTTTAAATTGTGTGCCACATTATTGAGTAAATTTGTTGTCGTCATATTATTGTCCATTTTAAGGTGGAATTTTTATCGCGTGCTATCATGACTCCTTAGCTTGGGTTCTTATGAAAACAAATACCAATTTCAATCAGATGAGCAAAATGCAATTATGTTCTCGTTAATACCAATGAGCCAAACATGGCAATCACTTGTGTGACTCAAATACTCATAAATGAAACAACGAGCATATACACCTTGTTTTGTACAATTGCCCCAATAAAATGTCACCTAGATCTATATATTGTATAATATTCGGCAGATATAAATATTGCTCTTTTGTGATCTGCATGTAAATAACAGAGTGAGACATTTCATATCTGAAAACTGAAAACATTTCATTGTCAACTGTTTATTCATTGCTTTTTATTCTGACATGAATAACATTAAACTTATAAAAAATTGTATTCATAGACATATAAATACATTCATTTTAATAATTTGCACTCATATTAGTACAAAAATTATCCCCAAAGGTGCCATGCTGAATAGTGATACCCGATGCAGCACCTCTTGTCCCAATTTATTACGAATATTATCTGATTGAATTTTACGTTGAATGTCATCAGGTTCCTCTCAAAGAAATCTGGATGGTGTCTTTTGCATTAAAACATATATCCGTACAACACAAACAAATTGAAGGGCTTATTAGACCAAATGGCTAACTAAAAAGGTATGCAATCCATACATAGATGTGTAACCTAATCTCTCCCAAATGTGCTCTAAAACTAAAAAGTAATGAACATTTGGTGTTGTGAATTTATTTTAGATCCGGACATATTTTTGTGTCCACACATATTATTGAAAAGCCTACGATTCACTGAGTCGTGGATATGTTTAACCTTGGAGTCACTCTCCCTCATGACCTACCAGGTACTAAAGGCAAGATGCTTGTGTTATCGACATGAAAGTAATCAATGCAGCTCAAAGATTATATCATCTCAAGTACGCTACATGGAGATATTGACACATGTTCGCATCTACTGCAGTATTGGATCTCAATGAAGTCCCCTGGGTTAGCATGAGGTCTCACATATTTGTGAAGGTGGTGGCCTTGATTGCAATACATTTTGTGTGTGATGTGAATTTGAGCTTAATTGTCACCACGATGAAGGACTAGTTTTCTTAATATAGTTTCACAATAAATTTTGCTTTTGATAACTGCAGACCAAAAATCATCTCAACCTCATGCAAAAAAATAGTTAGATGTATCTTCTCCCTCAGGGCCTGAGGCAATACACATTGTTTCTGCACTTGAGAGTCCAGTCCCCTCTGGAACTTGCTCTACTTTGTCAGCATCTCATGTACCCTCTGGATTCTAGCTTCCATCAAAGTCAGCATCTTTGACATTGACTTTGAGTCTGGCAACAGCAAGTGGGGCTTAAATCCTCCATAAGTCTTGTTCCCCAATATACCTTCATATCCTCAGCATGTCCTGTCCAAATGTAGTCGTTTAGGGTTTACAATGAAATGTGTGCATTGATGAAATGCCAGGTCTATCACTTCTAGTAAGGTAGTAAGTGAGCATACCAATCACGCTCCAATAATAGTGACGGATTTTATTATTTGGTGTCACCCAAATCCTTGTTGAGTAGAGGCTCTCTCGTGGTAGTATTCCCATTGATACTGAAACCACCGATACCAAAAGGTTCACTATGTACTCAATTAGATAGGGTTGACTTAAATCCAATGAGGTATCATCAGTAATAAGGTCAATATCCGTACTCCGCGGGTTGTCCCAATAACCGGGATAACTCCCGATAGCTCGTGTCTCATGTAAAAACCCTTGATTTGAGTTGTCCCTAATTCCGAGGCAACTCTCAGACAAGTCCAATCAGCTGCACTCTACGTGCTCCTCTGGTTCCCGTGATTTTGTCCGATATGCGGGGGAGCTGTTCTTCATTTATGTCCCAAACATGCCCCCATTTTTTGCGCATGTCTACGGAGGGCACCAAAGGGGCTGCTGGACATATTTGCTCGGTCGATTCCTCAGATAGGCCAACAATGATCGAAAAATTTGTTGAGGAAATCGGCTCTCGGACTGCTTGACCGGAGCACAAAAGTTTGTGGTTCATTTATTGTAATTATATTGTCAACAATAGTTTGAACTTACGTTCCCGCCAAAACTCTCACGAAATTGCTACGTACAAAAACCATTTTTGTATGAGGCAAAAAGTTGTCCCAATTCCCTAGACAACTTGAAATGTCAAAGGTTTCACTGACCGATGCAGCTGTGAAAGGCTGACTTTTCCGGCATCTCGGAGCAAATAGCTGCCGATATTGGTTGGTATGGGTGGCAACACATTCACGTTTTGTCCTCAGGTGATTGCTGATACAATTATTTTATCAGTAGGGTCGGCGCAAGGTGACAAATTCGGTGTTGCATAGTTGCTCAAGTTGTCCCTTTTCTGGCCCTATTTTTGCCTGGAGTACAGATTGGACCCTATTTGTCAAATTTTAACCATCATCTGTCCACACAAAATTCCCCCCATTGTGAAGTGATTTGATGAGAGAGAGTCAATGCAGTGAATCGTGTCCTCGATAATGATAACATAATTGGTGTAACATAGAAATACATAGTCCTTGTTAAAGAGAACTTGTATGCATCGACTTTGCTTCAGACAAACCACTAGCTTCAAAATCTTCTTGTGTTCTTGAGGATACATAGACTCGCTTTGGCCCAAAAAAGATATCAGCTCCTAATTCCTTTGTCATTGATATCAAAACCCACTATTGGCTCCATAGATACGAAGTGAATGCTTTCTTAGTTTGGAGAAGAACACAAACTTAATTAAGTCTCTTTGTACCACCTGGTGAATCTTTGCAACAGCAAGCAATAGTCAATAGTCTAATGCTCGACTGATTTATGACGGGGACATAATAGTGTTCCTAGTATTTCTGACATCAATATTGCATCCCACCCGAGTATGCAAAGACAACTTGTGTGCTTGTTCAATGATCCAACTGGCACTTGCTTCCTTTTGGAGCTCCAAATGCTGAGGATCATTTTTATACCTGGATGCAGGCAGGCACGGTCTAAACTGATCCTGTGGCCTATTGACTTATAATAGATATCTTCTCACTTGACCATAGGTTTTTCCAGAACAACATAATAATCCTTAGTCTGTTTGAACATAAATACTTTGCCCAACAATGCAGCAGCAGTTGAAAAGCAATCAGGGGGCTTCTTGTTCTGATAGGTATTTTAGCTTTTGGCAGCAGGAAACTCAGTAGTGTAGCAAAATGTTGATCATGGCCATGAAAATATTCATGTTTGCCCTTTGATTTTCTTGTGAATTTATTACCCTCAGATGCTGCTTCTCCAGTCATCTCTTCCCTATAAGGCACGGTGATCATGGCAAACTGCTAAACTGATATTGATACACTCGAACATAGTATCATTTTGAGGCTCAAAATGTAAATGATCTGAAAAGGATACATGCTTCACCGGCTCATCAGGCAGCTTAACTCCCTCACAATAGAGGAAATTTGTTGGTTGTGACGCTCCCTCGTCAGGAACCATACTCGTTGTTATTGCTGTCGACTTTCCAATCATTTTTGGATGAAAAAGCCCATGAAGTGTCATTATTTTAGCTTCTCAATATCATGACTATATGTGCATCAAAATTCTTGAAGGATAAATACTGAACACAAATCAGGGCATCTTTTGAAACAAAAACAAGGTACGTTTCTCAAACACTAACTGAAATGACTCCTGTTTCCCTTCCATCATCACAGAATTGCTTGGCAAGTTAACTTGTTGTGAGTATGTATTAACGGGTGAGTCCATCAGATTGATTCTGAGGTAAATCTTGCTCATCTTATGAGACTTGGAGGTACCAGTTGATTTACCCAATTGATCAGAACACGACACAAGCGACACAGAGAATGGAGCAATATCATTGCAAGTACGCCCAATTATAGAGTTATTGCAATTGAACATGACTAAGTCCAAATAAAGTTAAATCCATCAGTATCCTGATCTCTTGTTGTAAATTTGTACAAGCTGAAACTGTGGTTGTACATGGAGAGTAAAGCCTATCAACATTGTATGGATAAAAATACTTGGCTGTGGTTGATATTGCTGTGAGTGTAACAAAAACTTTGGTCGTCAAACAAGTTGTTCTAATCATATATTGCTGTCAAGTGTCCCCTGAATCCTCCATTTTCATACAATCAATAAAGGTTTTGTTTCCAGAAAGGGAAACTAACTGTTTCGGTGAGAATTCTCACAAAGAAGAGAGCTTCTGACCCAGGTGAATATCAAGATCGAACAGATGTTCAAAGCCAAGTATTCAAGGGAACAACTCAAATGGTTTGTAGTGTACCAGTAGGAAACTACTTTGAAGCATTAAATGTCAAATAACTTCGCCTGTCATT
>JALLPA010000224.1:0-17867 GCA_036939895.1 Thalassiosira exigua
CTGTTAGTAAGCCGAAAACCTTATTACGCTCCTTGCTAACACTTCGTTCGCGGTGCAGAAGGAGCAGCGCAGATGGGGAAAGTTTTGCTTATTACTTTTTAATTTCAGACAATGATACATATTTCTAACACTTTCTTTTGACATAGCTCTCAGAGGAGGAGGAGGAGGTGAACGCGGTCAGTCGGGATGTTATACTGGAAGATGAGGTGGAGGAGGAGGTGGCTGTGATCGGTTGGGAGGATGGGACGGAAGGCGCGGCAGCAGAGGAGAAGGAGGCAACTGTGATCAGTCAGGAGGATAGGGTAGAAGGCGTGGCAGCAGAGGAGGAGGAGGCAGAGATGAGGGGGAGAGGCTACCAACATGACGGATGGTCAGGCGGGTGACTCCGAGAGTTTGGAAACCCTTCGTTTGCCGGAGACACTGTAGATAAGAGAAAAGGAGGGGAAAGGGCGGAGAAGAAGAAGTCGGAGCCAAATTCGAAGCCAGCAGTTTAAATTAAATTTCAAATGAGATGTAACGGCAATTCGCAATAATAAAGAGCTACATAGAGCGGCGGTTGTAACGAAATAAATACGTCGATGCTGCACGCTTTAGTGTCTGCATTGCAGACACTGGCGACGCGATTGTATTTTTTGGTGTCTTTTTTTCTGTCTGGTGTATGCATTGAAACTCGTTCGGTGTCTGTAATTCGTTTTGATGTTCGGATTATCTTCCAAAATTTCAGCTACTACAGTTATTGCAATTAGTGCCTGAACTGGGTTTCGTGATGTTGCAGGGAACAGAGGAGGTTGCCGTCACCGGCGTCACCCCCGCTGCTCTGAACTTGCAAGTTGTTTCTGCCGTTCTATCCGGCGTGCCGGCAAACAGATTCCATGGCATGGAAGTCGCTGGCGTCGGGATGCCCATAGGTTGTTTTGCCGATCAATTTGTCGGTTGGTTCGGCCTTAAAATTACTGCTAAACCAAGCATACTTCACTGTCAGCGATGGAGAGAGGACTGGAAGTTCCTTTGTGCGGCTGAGTTGGTTTGCCCGCTCCAGCTCCGCAAGGTCCTGCACACAAATGCACACCAAGGAATAGGTACAAGGGGAGGTGAAGGACGGAAATGTCCACGACTTGTGCACCAGAAGATCTGAGCCTCGAGATCGAAGAAGCCCTCCGCAAACAAGATGATGCCATAATTTTGAGAGACCATGCTGCGGAAGTTCTGCTGCATCTCATGACCTACGATGCAATTAGTTCGTAAATTTTGTTAACCACCATTGAGAGCTGCTGCGCTGCCTCAACTGCCAGTACTTGCACCCAGGCACCAGGGGTCCCTGTCTTATCACGCCAATTCTACCTGCCCCCTGCCCCTCCGTGCTGCCCAAGGCTGCTTGCCACTGCCTCCGCTTCCCCTTCCTGTGTTCTCCCATCTGTTGTCGGGCACCCCACTCTTCCCTGGCATGTGCGATTGGGGGGTTATGAACCTACCCCTTTGCCTCTCTGTCTCTGTTCCCCCCATCCATTCTTTCCAATCCTACTCCAACCCTGTCTATGGCCGATGGCGGTCATAATGGCCGCATCTGCTATTCACGACAAATGACCGTTGGAGGTAAGGAGGGAGTGGCATTTCCTAATAAACGTCACATCTACTGCTAACTTAGTTATACAACTAGAGGGAAGGTAATAGGGATATCGCGACTAAGATGGCGTACTAGCCATCATTGTCACTCTAGATTGATAAGGACTGAGGGTGCCTTTGTGTGGCTGAGTTGGTTTGTCTACTCCGGCTCCGCAAGATCCTGCACATGCGTTTCTGGGTCAGTCTAAGTGGTACCCCTGTTGGGCACGCATCGACGCGCACGAAAGACTCTTAAATAATAATGCACAGTAAAAATCCCATAGCAAAAAATGGTTTTCGTTCTTCGTTGTACTTGTCCCTTCGTCATGATGCCCAAACGCCGGCCCGGCGATTGCCGAGGAAGAATCGAAACCAAAACCGACGATCGAAACAAACGACACGAAAGATGTGTGATGGAATGTCAATGTAAAGTCCGTGGCAGCAAACTTGCTCGAGGAAGGCAGATAGAAGAGAATGAAGATGATGAAACGACGATCCCCGTTGAGACGACGGCGGTGCAACGTGCACGAGTGCGAGGCTCTTCGAGGTTTCAAATTTGAAAATGGATCCAATTGAAACCTTGAGAGAGTACAAGGAAGGAGAGTGAAACGGACAAATGCAAGAAGTTGAACACAATAATATGACATTGACAACGACAACAGGTGGGTTAAGGTTGCATTGCGGTGACGAGTTACGAGACGACACGGTGTTGAGGTTGAGTGATCGTTCAGACACGTCATTGATCGTGAGCCGAAAAGTTTGCTCGTTTTTATTTTGCATGCACGTGCAGGGGGGTGTCACTTTGACTGACCCCGAAAGGTAAGCGCACGCCGAGGAAGAGGTAGGTACAAGGTAGGTAAGGGGCTTGGAGGACGGAAGGTGCCCACAAATTGAGCATTAGAAGATCTGAGCGTCGAGATCGAAGCGCTGCCCTCCACAAACACGATGGTGCCATAATTTTGGCAGACCAGTGGAAGTTCTGCTGCACTGCATGAACTATGATGCAACTAGCTGACTCTTCACGACAGATAGCCATTGGATCCTAGTAAACGTCACCCCTTGCCAACTCCTCAGTTTTATGTCTAGATATGTAGATATATGTATGGAAGGTGAGGGCGGTCACGTGGTCACGTGGGGATGGTGTGATGGGCCCAGGAACCGACAAGAGCGAGGAGAGCGAGTTTTCCTACGCTCTGCGATCGGGCGGAAAACCTTGTCGCGCCTTCATCCAGCATGTGACGAATGCATCTGTGAGAAACCACCCTGCGATGGCACTGCGAAACTAATATTATAAGAAAGCATAATATTATTTCAAAGTGCCAAAAAAGTCACTACTAGGCAGGTTTTAGTCGTCGAAGGAGCTAAAACCGTACCCCAAACTCGTCGCGACAGCCCATCATGTGACTTGTGTAGTCATCGCAGATGGCTTCACTAAAGGTGACGAGATTGGATCGCATGATTGTAGTGACTGACACTGCAGTTTGTGGTGTGATCGAGATGCAAATGCCCCATGCTGGAACATGAAAAAAAAGAAAAAATATCTCTTTGAACTTTGCGATTTGTGATGAAGTTGAAAGTCAGATATGACTGGTGACTTCATCATATTTTGTTGATACATAGATCGAAGGTGTCCAGAATGAAACATTCTGAACTCCGAAAGTCTTGCTGAACAAGTAGGTAAGTATGTGAACGTCGAGAGCCGCGGCTGCGACGTCAGGAATGGTCGGGGGGCCAGTACAATAGCGGTGAGGCCGTCGCAGCAACGGATCGGGGGGGCCAGTAGCGTGGCGAGAAGGGGCGGTAGTGGGCTTGCTTATGCTTGTGCGTGGCGTCGTTCGTGCTGCAAGCGGCGGATGGGGCGCGATCGTTGACTTTCTGGAGGCGACGGGCGTCGCCATGTCGCGGCGGGGGCTGCTGTTCGTGGAGGCTGTCGGATGTTGACTTCCGGCGTCGTCGGGGAGGTGGGGTGTGAGCCGTCATCGTTGCGGTGCGGTGCGGTGCGGCGCGGCGGCGACGAGGAGCGGCGTGAGGCGCGGGCTGTCGCCGTCGCGGCGCGGCGCAGCGGAGACGGGGGATGGCGGTAGTGGATGGGATTTCGTCGTACGGGACGGGCACGGCACTCGTCCCCGTCGGTGGGGTTCTTTGGGCGGGGCCGCATGTTGTACAAGTGGCGCTGTCGGACCTGCGTCGCTGGCGGGGTGATGTGAAATCGTCGCGGCGGTGATGGCGAGCGGCGGCAGACGAGTTTTCGTCGCGCTGTGTGTTCGGCGTCTGGTCTTTTGGCGGTTGGGGGTGAAAATGCCTGTTGTACGAGTGGCGTTTCGCATCCATGGCGATGGTGAGCTGTGCATGAGGTTTTGGTCGGCCGATGAGGGTATGCAATGGGCTAGCGGCGCTGCAAGCGGCGTGGTCAGCGAAGTGAGGAAAAATTTTGGCTGTTTTGGCGGCGGGTACTGTCGCGACGCCGTATGTGGGGGAAGTTGTTGTCGCTCCAATTGAGCGTGTTGCCCTGGCCAGTAAATTGGCCACAGCAGACGAGGAGGTGATAATAGGCGAGCGGCGCCGCTGGCACGGTGGGTGGCTGCGGAGGGAGTTTCGTCGCTTGGACTGAGCGTTTTGCGTTCCCCTGTCGTGTACATGGCGGTGGTGGGTGGTGATGGCGATGTAGTCGACGAGGGGTTGATAGTGGGCAGGTGGTGTTGCTGGCATGGTGGACGGCGGGGCGTGGGGCGTTATCATTGCGGATTTGGGGCGATGGTTTTGATGGTGGCAGGTGCGGCCGTGGAGCGACTTTTGTCCCTCGACCGAGTGCGCCGCGCCTCGCCGCCGCATTCATAGCGACGGCGGACGACGAGCGGAGTGGTGTTTCTGATGGCGTCAGGTGCGACTGCAGTGGTTTCGGCCCTCGACCGAATGAGCCACACCCCCCGTTGTGACCACGTCGATGGCGGAAGGCGAGAGGAGCTGTAACCCAAAGGGTGTGAATCGGTTGGATCGACGGCGGTAGGTGTGGTTCGGGCCCTGGAAAAGTAGTGCAGAGGGTTCCCAGGCGCTGAGATGGCAATGGCAAGAGGGTGCCGGGCACCCGATGGTCGCGGCCTTTCTCCCTGTCAAGCTATCACCAATGGCAGGTGTTTGAACGATCATGAATGGTAGCGGAGGGTGCTGTTGGCCTTCGTCAACGGGTGTGTTGCACGCCCAGAATGAGCGCGGCGGGTTTACCTTTGCAACAACCTCGAAGGTGGACATGTTGTGGCCTCGGTGGGTCGTCCTGACGTTGGTACACCAGCAATGGGTGTGGGTAGGGCCTACTCCTAGAATGTTTGCGAGGACGCAACAATCAACCCTGCGGGGGGTCTTGGGGGTAGGACCAGTTTCCCCCAAGACCGTGAGACTTATTTTTCTCTGAAACTGTTGACGCAACAACAGTCCTTTGGCTGTGGGACAATGAAATATGCAGGGGGGTGCTAACTCTTGCTGTTTCTTTGCAATAGCAAAGGGTGAAGGGACAAGAAGTGGTGTCTCGAGGGAATGCGTTTGAGAGTGCGCGCTTCGAGCGCTGTGGGGCAGCTCCTTCTGTGTCTCGAGGTGCTGCGCCTCGCGCTGGTGGTTCGAGCGGTGTGCGCTTCGACCCTTGGGTCGAGACTCAAATGATTTTGATTTGGGGGGAGGCAAGATCGCATTACCCCCCGACTAATGCAATTGTGGCCTTCGTTCTCGCGGCGAGATGGGCGAACAAGGTTCGTTGCCACGAGGTTGTGTTGTTTGGTTTGGTGGGGTGGGCCTCGAAGCGATCCTGGGAAACGGGCCTCCAAGCTGTGCTGTCTGCTTGTTGAGGGGCCAGCTAGCTATGTTGTTTGGCTGGAGACGTGCTAATGCAAGATCTTGAGGATGGGTCTCCATGTACAAGATACAGCAAGTACAATCTGAGAATTGGTAAGTGGATGGTGCGTAGCTGGGGTTGTTTTTGTAAGCGTCGATTTGTTGCCAGAGAAGTCATCATTGTATGTGATTTTTGGTTGATGGTTCTGTCAGCTATGTGTGACTAGATCACTGCATGGTTTGGTAGGTAGGTTTGAGAGATTTGTTGTGGCTGGCGTCCTGTGAGAAAGCATCTCGTGAGAGGTAGCGCTGCATTTTCTTTTGGTTTGACTTTGCAGGTCATTTAGCCTGTTCAGTGAAAACCAGTAGCTGGGATTGCATGAGGTTGTTTATGTGCATCTTTTGGTCTCTGCCATGGTACATTAAATGATTTGGTTTGAGGGCCGTTTGTTCCGGTCGACGTTTGCGTGCACCAGGTAAGTTTACTCTCTTGGCGCACTCTTGTGAGCTGTCGCTCGGTTCGCTCTCGAGCCTTTATTTAGTTGGGCATGTCGACTCTTGAGCTGTCGCTAAATCTTGCCTAAGCATGGCATTCGATGAAACGAGCGGCCGTCCGGTGTCTCTTTGAGCATGTGTTCAACTGCTACGACGATTCGTTTTTCAGTTTTTGCTAGTGGGGCATTTGGACCCTCAGGTTCAGGGATTTGCTGGATCTCGGGGGTTTAGGGACAGGCCCAAAGTTCAGGGAGTGAGTTCGCTGGTATTGGACCAGACTTTGGGTGCCGTCTGAGCATCCAGGCTTAAGGATTGGACATTGTTGGGGGTTGCTGGCATTGGGCCGGCGAATCGTACTTATTCATTTGTTAGGTTGCACAGGTGAGTTGGGGCCTGTGAGTTTGGATCGGGGCCAGCGAAGCTCAGGGTCGGGCACATTGACATGGCATTGGGCCATATCAGCTCCTCTGAGCTCAGTGGCAGTGGAATTGTGTTGCATGAGTTCCTCTGAGCTCAGTGACATACATGATACTTATTTGGGCCGGGTGAGCTCCTTTGAGCTAGTGACAGTGGATTTAGGCCGTGCGAGCTTGCCAGTTCAGTAACAGTGAGTATGGAGCCAGGTGGGATGGCTTGTTTCGAGTTTGAGCTGTAACGCATTGGTTACTCTCCTTTCAGCTTTTGGCTGTCGCTCGTCGTCGCTATTGGTATACTTCACCCAGGGATTGTGCTCTGGGATGGACGGTTAGGTCGCTTATGACCCGTTAAGTCCAGATTATGCTCGGGGGCAGATGGTTTGGTTGCCTATTGTTACCTACCACCAAGCTTGTGCTCGGTGGGCTGTGCAAGTTTTCATGAGCATTGCTCATTTGCATTGGTTTCTCCTGAGCTAGCACTTGAGTGTACCGAGCTTTCGTCGTTGACTCTGGTGTGGTATTGTTTTTTGGTTTCAGTCGAACATAG
The DNA here is from genome assembly GCA_036939895.1 of Thalassiosira exigua. NCBI lineage: Eukaryota > Bacillariophyta > Thalassiosirophyceae > Thalassiosirales > Thalassiosiraceae > Thalassiosira > Thalassiosira exigua. The sequence goes on from JALLPA010000224.1 coordinate 6,883, forward strand.
TTCAGACTGCATTTGTTCGTAGACTTGGTAGTCTTTTGTTGCTTATCTGGGCATGGTTCATTGTTTGCACTGTTGCTCATTCACAACTTGGCTTTCGCTCAGCTGATAAGGCTCTCACTTATCGTTCATTCTACTCACCCGCCCATGAACTTTTGCTAAGGGGGGCTTGTGATTGAGCTGTTGGTCGATGCACTGGCGTGCGGTTTTCATTTTCTTCGCCGTGACGGGGGTGACGAGGATGGCGGAGGCGTACAGGACCGGACGTCGCATGGGCTGCCTCTCGGGACAGCCCCGGCATGGCGATCTGACGCAAGGCTCGGGGCCTGGAGGGGGTTCAAGAGCCTTGGACCCAATGAGTTCCTCGAAGGATGGGGCCAAGGCACGACTGTGGCGTCTGGCGGTGGCGGGTGCCCTGTGCACCAAGGCGTGGGGCCTCACATATGGCCTGGCATGCAGCTCTTGGAATCGGACTTCATGAGCCGTGGGCGACGCGGGTGCCCTGTGCACCAAGGCGTGGGGCCTCACATACGGCCTGGCATGCAGCGCTTGGAATCGGACTTCATGAGCCGTGGGCGACCCGATGCAAGGTTCGGGGACCGAATCAGTTCATCGAGCGAAGGGCCGGTGGGCGCCATAGTGGCGGTCCGACGGTGGCGCGCGCCCTGTGCACCAAGGTGAAGGGAAGCGTGTAGCACTCCTCTTCTTCGCTGCGATGGTGGCAGAGACGACAGAGGCGTATGTAACCGGACGTCATGAGCCGTCTCTCGGGACGGCGCCGGCGCGGTAGGCCGGATCAGGCGCGGGGGTTGGGGGTTGGGAGGGGGTGGCGGCGTACTGGTGGGCGACGGTGGCATCCTGATTGCAGCGTGCATCCGGTACATCGAGGCATGCGGCCTCGCATGTTGCTTGGTGTGTGGCATACCTCTTCCTCGCCACGATGGGGGCAGCGAGGGCGACAGAGACGTCGGGAACGGACGGCATAGGATGCCTTTTGGGACGGCGAACGGGCACGAGGCTCGGAGCCGAGAAGAGATTGAGGGACCTCCATGGCCTCATGGGCTGGTCTGCGCGGGACGACGAGTCCCTCAAAGGACGAGCCGGGTCTGATTGGGAGTCATTGTAGAATTTTATTCAACAAAGCTTGTTTAGTTTAGTGCCTAGCTACAGTTTCAAGTCTTAGAAAAGTAGATCAGTAGGCTGCGGGGTTCGGTGGCGTTTAGCCTTCGATGTCGCTGTGTGGCTTTTGTTTTAGCGCGGCGGGGTATTTTCCTTGAGCTTTTGCTCAGTAGTTTTGGGCTAAGTGTGTAGTGGAGTTTGACTCTCGAGCCGTCGCTCGAGTGGGCTTGTGCTGAGTGACGCACTCTTCGCTCTTGAGCGTTTGCTTTAAGCTGTTGCTCGAGCTGTCGCTTTGCAATGACAAGCTGTGGATGCCGTGTGAGCACTTTGGGCTCAGGGACGGATACTGGCAAGCATTTCTTAGCTGGCGTTCAGTGTTGAATTGGCCACATGAGCTCTGCTCGGAGCTCTCACGTCAGTTTTGCTGGGGCGGGATGCCATGGGACGGTACGTTTGGCTGTTGAGCTCGTCTGAGCTCAGTTAGCGACTGTGGCGGTACGATACATTTGCGTAAACGTCGTTTGCGTGGCCGTAAGAGCTCGTTGGAGCTCAGCTGTCAAAACTCGGTGGAGCTCAGCGATGGCGGTAGTGCGTTTCATTGGGTCGTATGTGCTCGCCTGAGCGCAGTGACGTTGCAAAGGTGCCCGTGTGGGCTCGTTTGAGCTCAGTGACGGTTCGTGCGAGTTGGGCCGTGTGTGCTCGCTTGAGCTCAGTGACGGTATGCGTGGCGGGGCCGTGTGAGTTCGCCTGAGCTCAGTGACGGTATGGCGGGGCCGTACTTATGAGTTCCTAGGAGCTCAGAAGACGATTCGTATGGCAGGGTCCGATGCTCCTTGAGCTAAGGGACGGAGGCGGTGCGCGATTGAGATGGACTCCGTGTTCGAGTCGCTCGCGAATTGGTGGAAGGGACACCCAGCTCGGGGCGGGAGCTGTTTAATCCTGGGCCGACATGCCACCAAAAGGCTTGCGACGGAGACGAAGTTGTATGGAGATCATTGTGCGTAATGGTTCGTTGGTTGGTCTTCGATTCCCTGTGCTCACGAACTCGGCGGAAGGGACACCCAGCTCAGAGGAGCTGTTGATTCCTGGGCCGACATGCCGCTAAGTTCGCTCGCGAAGAAAGGTGAAGCTGCAGAATTGTTCCTCCGTCTCTCCCGCCTGATTTCGATGATCTAGCCGTCGTCGAAAAGAAAATCGAGGGGAGTCTTCGAAGGTATCGTATCAGCGATCGTTCTCGAGCTCTTCGAAGGCGAGGCTCAAAAGAACAATGGGAAAAGATCTTCGAGGATCGGCCTCGAAAAGCTCCCTATAAAACTGGGACAAAAAACCCGAAAAGTTTCTTGTCTTGCCTGTCTAGAAGCGCGCTACGAGACTGGGATTTCTGTAGCTCGGTCGAGTGCGTGGGTTGCCTAACAGAAAGCAGCGCCATGGCTAGATGTGAGTCTGCCAAGCACTCGCGCCTCCGTGGCAGAAGCAAGGCAGAAGTATACCTTCCACTTCAGCGACACACGCTCGCTTGTCGTTAAGAACAAACATAAATTAAGGTTACGCCTCTTGCCCATCTTCTCCCTCTTCTTCACTTTCTTCGTCTTCTCCCCCCTCTGCAGTTTCTTCCATGGAATCCTCTTGCGCTGCACTCGGATCTAACTCATCTGCAACAAGAGACTTATCATCAGCGAGAGTGACGTCGGCAACATTCAAGTCGAATCGAACTCCTCCGAGTTCTTCGCTCGCATCCCACAACAGTCGAGCCTTGTCCTCATCGGTCGCGAAAGGGGGCAGATTTTTCTTTTCTTTCAAGTCGTCATAAAAAGCTCCCTTAACAACAGAGCCATCGACTGCAAGGAATATCTGCGTGGAAGCTCCTTGCTCCGGCGTCTTCGTGAAAAATGACGTGGCGCTAAGTGCCGCTGATTCCAAACTGAACCCATCTCCGGACTTCAGTTGCTCCAACTTTTCAGGGCCGACAAGGTAGCGCCAAAGATCTGTATTGACGACCTGTAGGTTTATGTTCAAAGCGGAAGTTAATTGAGTTCAATGCGTGAAAATAAAAGTCGCATGTCATGCTTCGTACCCCTGGGTGCAGAGATACAGTCGTGAGCCAGTCTAGACCAGCAGCATCAGCCTTTCTTTGCAACTCATTGGTGAAAAGAATGTTTGCCAGCTTTGAAATACCGTATGCGGACCAAGCGCCATAAGATTCCTCGCCGTTCAAATTGTTCAGGTCTAATCCAGGCGCGGCCACGTTAGATGCAGACGAAGACACGTTAATGACCTTCGTGCCTTGTCTTGAGAAGTACGGGAACAATCCGGCCGTGAGAACGAAGTGCCCCAAATGGTTGGATTGGAAGGTCCGTTCGTATCCATCAACAGTCAGCTCTCGGTCAGGCAAAGCCATGACACCAGCATTGTTGATCAGTACAGATATGTCACCCAGTTGCAACTGTTTGTAGGAATCGGAAAAGTCTTTGACGTTGGAGAGATCATCCAAATCCAACACCAGAGAGTACACGCCGGATGCCTCGATAGCTTTGCCTGTGAGGTACTCTTTCACAGAAGCTACAGCCGCCTCTCCCTTGGCCTCGGTACGAGAGGTGAGGACAACAGTGGCACCCGATGCTGCAAGACGCTTCGCAGTCTCGAGACCTAGCCCCGAGGTTCCGCCAGTGACAAGTACTACCCGATCACCTTTGGGCATCATACGAAAAATAAGAACTGGTGAGCCCTGCACCGATATCTCTGCAACAGTGGGTTGTGGTTGTGCGAACTCAAGCCTCTCCAACAGACTCACTCATCGATCCAGGGGCGGGTTCGAACACATCGCGGTTGTTGATTTGATTGAAGACAACCGCCGCCCCGACGGCCCCAGCCGCGGTGGCCGCCGTACCGGCGACGACTGCCGCTCCACCGGCGGCGGCGCCGGCGATCAGGCCTTTCTTGATGCTCCGCCTGATGATGCGCTTGGGCGAGCACACGGACCATCCGTTCGCGGCGCCTGCCAGGCACAAGAGGAGCGTAACCTTCATGTCTCAGCGGGAAATGAAACAGGGGAGATTGGCCGAGACACGGGCCGAAGCAAGCCGCGCGCTGGAAGGCAGGGCGCGCGGGGGGGGGGCGTTGTCGGCCGCCATCGTCGCTGACTGTTGCCGATCTGGCTCTGACTTGGCGGAATGGAAAGTATCTAGGTAGATAGTTGGCAAACGGCACTGTTTTGGAGGGCACGATGGTTAGAGCGACAATATCTATACTTGTTCCTGAATTTGCCCGTCAAATATCGCGCTCGCCCTCCAAATCCCAACTCCCACACGGGCGGCGCGCGGGGTGGGGAGTGGGGAGTGGGGAGTCGAGTGGGTCATCTCTTTGGCTTTGGTCTTCGGAGGTCTTCGGCCATCGGTAATGCGGCATTGTCACGCTCGGTCAAGGACAGAAGTGGCAGCGCACGTCGCCTCATTGCCATGAAAGCCACGTCTCCTCTAGCCTCGCTGACGCTCGCGGCGGGGGCTATCATCCTGCCATCATGGTTCAACTCAGAGGTGGCGGCGTTTGCCCCCGGGCGTCAGACCTCGCCTGGCGTGTCATCGTCGGCGTCGGCCACACTTATTGACGCATCGCGAATGCGCGAACGGCACCAACGGACTAGGAGGCGGTTCGTGGTTCCCGTGCTGTTCGAATCTAGTGACGGGGAGGAAGGCGGCGATGGCGGCGGCGATGGCTCCCCCTTCCGACGATTCCTGTCGCCCCGCATCGACGACCCGGGCCTGCCCCTCACAGACGTCCTCCTCGCGCAAATAGTCGCCCCGACCTTCCAGATCTACTGGCTGGCGTTGAACCGCGCTCCCAACCCGTCGTGGCTGGCGCCGATCAGCTCATACTTTGGGGAGGCGGCGGAGTTGGCGCCGCGGGGTTCGCTGCTGGCGCCGACGCTGATCCACGGGGCGGGATTGGCGGTGTGTTGGCTGTCGGGGGCGCTGGCTGCCAGGATGTTCGAGAAGGAAGCGTTCACACTGGCGGGCACCGAGGAGCGCAGTGATGGAGGGCAGGGGGGAGGAGGAATATTGGATGGTATTGGGAGATACAGCCCAATATTAATCAGATTGGTACAGGCCGGGGCCTTTGCCAGCGGGATATTGATTGTGTCCACACAGATGGATCTGATGTTTGAGTTCAAGAGATATGTCCAACTTGGGGAATCGGAGGAAACAGATCTGCGGCTGCTCGTTGCGACTGTGGAGGTCATCAACGACATATTTTGGGAAGCATTGGTTATTGGCTCGTGGAGGATAATACATGCCAATTTCATGTCAAATCCTGGTAATCGCCTTAAACGATTTTGACTAATGCTAAGAGTTGGCAATGGTTAAGTTTGGCCAGATAGTTGGTGCAAGGTCTCATCGGGTCATGGGCAGACTCGGTTGACTGGATTAGCACACCTTTTAGTCTTATGTCTGTGTACGAAATGGCTGAAAACCCAGCCCTTCCCCACCTTTTTCCAAATTCCATAGAAAAAATTGCTTACTGTTTCTGCTTCAGCACGGGAGTGTTGCATTAGATTGAAAGGATGGTAGCGGGCCTGGGAAAAGAGAAATGAATGAGGTTCAATTCAAAAGATCTTGCAGGCTGATGAGAATTCTACATCAGATAGTCACATCGTGTCTTGTTTATAACGTTGCCCGCCCAAAGCTAGGGCCAAATTTCGCCCATGTGTTAAAGCATTCGCATCACCTGAAAATACTGAGTTTCCCGTTATATCAGAGTACACATGGTACCTTCCAAGGGAAAGTAGAGTTGACATCCCCATGGAAGTCAGTCCGTCACCCTAGCAGCAACAATTGTGTCAAAAGCAAGATCTCCGTCATTCTGAATCTGTGCCATCAATCATCACCCCTGCGCCTCCTTCTCAGGAAGGGCGGAGAGAAATCTTCATGCAAAGCAAGAGTTCCTCCCATGATGCATCCCTCCTCCCTTGTTCTGAGGCAAAACACAATCAAGAAGCAGGGGGCCGGCGTCTGCAAATATTGATGGCAATGTTGCCCACAATATTTTACCCATTGTATGGTTGGGTACCTAATCCCAATTACAAAAATGTAGGGAAATTTGAAATTTGGGTCATCATGAGAAATATCCGATGCCTACGCAATTGACAAGCATGTTTCCATACAATGGCAATCTTTCATGACATCGTATTCCAGAACGTCTTGAAATAATTCTCTCAGGGTCATATGTAAATACATACAATTTCATCTGCAATTATCCTCTGGATTACATTCAGAGTCAATGATAGAGTATCGCACTGTTTCTTGTCCATAGACATACACATGTTTATGTTGAGAACATATATATTGTATACTTATTTTTTCTGGTACTGGTATTTCAACAAGCAGTTCAAGGGTATTACTTCTCCAGGATGACCATGTTTGTATAGAACCCCATCAGCCCGCATAAGGTCACAAGGTGGAAAGGTCCAGTATACATGATGATGATGAATATAGACATGCTGCAGGCATGCTCGATGATGGTACTCAAAATGCATTTTAATGAATGTTTGAGCTTTCTCATTGAAGAGATGCATAGTTTAAGGCTAGGTTCGTGTGGCAGAGTAATTTGGGGGTTACCCATTCCAGTCTGGTTGATGGTGGGAGAGATTCGGTTCACTGAGGTGTTAAGGAATATCAGGATAAGAGCAGAGTTAGTAAGCAACAATATGATTTGAGATGTGGAGAGTATGAGGAAGAGTCACATTGTTACAGGCCAGCTTGAGAGTCATTTTGATTTTATAATTATGTTTATGAACATAAAATTATTTTGAAAAATCTAACAATGATAATCTTTCATGCCATAGATAATGAACAAAGAAGACCTGTTACATATATTGGTTTTGGTGCTTTGTGGGTCACTGACATATCGGATGCGTACAAAATACTTTTGGCACTAACATTGCTATTTTTTACCCATTTCTTCCAAATTTGCCTCACAATAGCGCAACCATATTTCACTCTACAACTTCCATGACAGCATGCTCCTCGTTTTTATTGAATCTATGGAGGGTCGTGAATCACGGAAGTCATAGCAGCTGGTGTAGCCACTCACAATTAGGGAGGAGATGATCAACCAAAGCTTGTTTTTATATATTAATGTATGTGATAATATCAATCATGTAAGCAGGTCGCTCTCATCATCTCTGTCCTAGGGAGATACCTGATCTCCTAGAATATGCTTTAAAATAGATGCATTGATTGATTCAAAATAGAAATTATGATATCGAAAATATATTGCTCGACTATCTGTCCCATGCGTCTTTTGCACCGTGCTCTACGGTACGCGCTGTAATCTCTAACAAAAGCCCAAGTGGGATTGAGATAGAGATCTATCGAAGAAGTGACAGATGGGATTGAATGACTGGTCACACGTCGTCGGCCAGACTTCAAGGACACGTGGAATCTCCGTCGACGCACGAAGAAAATATAATTATCCCCTGCGTCATAACCATATGCGATACGTACCATAAGAGGTAGGTACAGAGGTATGACAGGGACCTCGGTTTGGAAGGGCGTCAGTCCATAGGCCCGAGAAATCCGCCATCGACGATGACGCTGCCAACGCCTTCGACGATGGTGTTTTGTTAGAAGGCCTCTCTAGTAATTTTTTGGCCACTGGCCGGTCCTGGCGGTACAAGCCTGTCTGAGAATTTTGCTAACTTGCTACGTGATACAAAAAGGGCGGAAACCCTTAGGCCATAGAGTTCATGGAGATCGCGCGCCCACCTATTGAGGCAGACACGTGTCTCAATGAGGTCTAATTTAGAATGGGTTGACGTAGGCTTCCGTGGGACCGCGACGGCACGATCTAGTGGAACCTATGAATGACGCAATAGTGGCCGTCGAAGATCCGGTGGACGAGGGTCCCATGCTCTGCCACGAGGAGCGCCTCTCACTCCTCGTCGCCGTCGTCCTCGCCAACGATGGGTCCCGTCGCCGAAGGTCTTGGCACTTTCTCCCATCAGCTCTTCTCCTTCTTGGGAAGCGAAGTCGGCTGGGACCTGCCGCTTGACGCCGTTTGCATCGATGTCTTGCTCGTCTCCAGGCTTGCTGACCGACGCCGACGGCGAAGCTCACGCAGCAGTTGCGAGTACCCGCCATCTTCCACTGGTCGTACAGGCACAAGGCCGGGAACACATGCTGTTTTGTGTGCATACTAATAACGTATTGTCCGACAAAATAAGATATCACAAAATGTTCATCATAATCAATAGCCACGAGCAAGCCACAGAAGACCGTGAAGCACAAGATTGGCCCAACCAGGCTGGTGGCCGTGCTGAAGAACACCACGGACGTCGTGACACTCGTCAGCAGTATCTCATAGGCTGCGTCCAGCAACGTCAGCGCCGCGACTTGTTTGGTCGTCGCATGAGGCAGCTCGTTCCACGCGTTCTTCCACTTGTCCACGACCACGAAGAATAAATAATAGTAGTTAGACTCTGCTTAAAATCATACAAAAAAGAAGCGGATAAACTTACCGTCGCTGGCGCCCAAGGCAAAGACGACAAATATGTCGATTAAGTTGAGGAAGGGGAAGAAGACGATTCCCCACAGGAAGTGGTGGACGAAGTACAACAGGGGAAAGCTCAGTCAGATCTGGAGCAGGCCCATGAAGGTGAGGAAGGGGGGGTGAGTGTGCTCCTGCCCATGGCGAGGATCATGTCCCGTCCCACGATTGCGTCGGCGTAGAGGCCGGAGAAGTCCTCGTCTGTCATGTTGTAGACTGCGCCCGTGCCCCCTCCTCGTCCTCCACGGTCGTAAGCATCGTCGCCCTGGTTCGCGTCGTACATGGTCTCCAGGACGTCGTTTGCGTGGTTGGCGGCGAAGATCGACGACGAGTACTGAACCTTCTTCCCCCCTCCGAGGGAAGAAAGAGCTCGTCCACTGCGGCCGGGAGAATGGGACGAAAAAAAGGGCACGGGTCAAAGACGGTCGCGTTGGTGCCCGGCAACATGATGGGACCCTTCCCTACACCCTGGGCGAGTCGAACGGCGAAGCCGGCGCAGATCTGGAGGGCGGTCACAAAGTGCTTGCGCACCGAGGGGGTCCAGGCGTCGTGCAGCCCCTCGCAGGTCACTTCCTCGGGGAAGGAGAAGAGCTTGGACTTGTCGTGAGTGAGTAGGGGTGGACGCACTTGCCGTCGCCGCACTCGTGGCAGGCGTTGCCTTCCTAGAGCGCTCGGAGGTTGTTCTCCTCGGCTGCGCAGAGATCGGCTGCGGCCTCCTTGACGGCGTCGTCCCCCGCAGCGTCCCCCGCAGCGTCATCTTCACCGGCGTTGTCGTCAACGGCAATGGCGTCGACACCGAATGTAGAGGACGACGGTGACAATGACATCGACGGCTGGAATGAAGCACGGCACACGACATAGGTACAATACGACATGCACCACTGGCACCGCGCGGAGACAGGGCCGTCAGAGAAGGGGGCCGCTTCGCGCTGGGCAGCCGCGCGCCCGCCAGACGGCGCCGGATACAGTCGCCCCACCCATCGGGGAGAGCCCTGCGTCTGGGGTATTCCGTCGAGCGCCGCCGCTATGACGGAATGGGCCGCCGTGGTGATGGGGCCATTCTACTAGTAGAATGCCCTTGATTTTGGGGCTTCTCTCGGAAAAGATCTGTGCATTCAGCTGGGCAGAAATATTGTACGGTAAAAGGGCGCTGTTGGGCGGTACTGGAGCTTTGCTCCAGTTAACCCTACCTGAATACCTTGAAGTTAGGGTTAACTGGTCGCAGCTCCTGTTCCCCCGGAGTGGAGGGGTGACCTAAGGGGCTGTCTTGGCGCTCCGATATCAAGCAGAAAAAACACGATATTGCACAGATTTTTTGATTTCGAAAATTCTCGCAACTCTCCAATCAGATTTTTTATTTTCACACATTACATTTTTTCGGCGTTCGCCGTTTTAGAGCAAATTTTGGCAAAAATTTGCCAACAAAACAGAAATCTGAGCGGCCGCTCAGATTTTTTGAATCGGTGCACAGATTTTTTGTACACGCAACTTTCCTCAGACATTTGATGAAACACACATGCAAAATTGACTGCGCGTCATTGAACTGTATGTAGAGGAATACCAACGCAGGCGAATTTTTGCGCGCCGGCCCGTCCCAATATTTTTCGTCTTTGTAAGTAGACTGATAGTACATAGAACTGTAAGCGGACAAAAATGCATAGAATCCCATCCTCAAAACAGATGGTCATCTTACTAATGACGTCATCAGGCCGAGCAGATTTTCTGTTCCGCCGAAAGAGAGCGCGTAGGTAGACCCAATAACGAGCAGATTTTGGCGCGATTTATTTTTTCTGCTTGCGTATTTGGAGCGCCAAGACCGCACCTGTGTCAGGGCTACGATACCTATCTATTCGTGTTATGGTACCATATTGCCAGCACGATTTTGTCACAAGTCACCAAAAATCCAAGGACCGCACCCAGCGCGCTGCGCATGATTACCTTAGGGATAATAATATTATCTTATGATTATTTTTGGGGCATGGTATTAATGATAAATATCAATTAAACCATTAATATCAAGAGGGTTGCATTAAAATACTTCTTTTGAACGGTAAAAAAGCAAAGTGATTGCTACCTAAATGTCGTAACAGTTCTATGCTATCGTTGAAGGCTGTTGAAGGTATGTATGGTAAGATGTGCGCTGCGCCTTTCCCCTCTCTGGCGGCACTTCTGAGATGTGAATGCAGCCATAATTAGCAGAACAAACAAAGAGCTTAGTGTAGTAGCCAATGTGGGTCGATGTTTTTTATGCATTCGGCCTTGCGTGGGGTGTCATACTCAATGTCCAGAGCATATCACGGGTCGCCCTGTCGTCAGCTCGCTGGTTG
>JALLPA010000225.1:0-17872 GCA_036939895.1 Thalassiosira exigua
GAACGAAGCGAAACGTCCCGAAGACACGTTCGATTTTATCGAACGATGGAGATAAGTTAAATATATCATCTCTTGGGTGTCCCGAACATGCTGACAAAGTTTTGGCATGTGTTTTTATGAGATTCGGCCCGTGCGGGGGCCCCGCGTGGTTTTTTCGAATCCGAGATTTAACGGGAATCTCTGAGTTCCGAGCTGCCTTTACTTATAGAGGTGCTTTTAATAAGGAACTCGGCCTGTTATGCTCGGGCTTGGTTAGATTTCGCAAAGCCCCCATCCCATCGGCACACCTGTCAAAAGGGCAGTGTGTGCCAAAACACTGCAGTGTGTGAGCTTTGTCTTGCATTCTGCGTCCCCCCCATAGGCCGACCGCCCAAATGGCGGTTGACCTCCGGCCCCTTATGGCCGTCCCCTTTGATCTGCCGAAAACGGTAGTGGCCCCGATCACTTAGCGAGCAAAAGGTTCTCCAAGTGGTCTCCCTTAAGTGGTGCCATAGACTTGCGGTCAAAATGATCGTATGTCTATTGCGCCTTTGTAGTTTTTTAATCGTTGCGTAGTTTGTTTGTTGTTAGTAACGTACTACCGATGCTGGAATAACCCAGTTTCGCTTCGATACTAATTGCAACATAGACAAGTATCTGCGCGGCAAACGTACCGAATAGGGAACCCTTTACCTATTCGGCAATAACCCAGTTATTCAACAATCAACTAGCCATTACTTAGTGCAACCAATGCAGCTAAGGGGCAGGGCTTCAATGGCGTCGGGAATCCTCTATCTATCTAAAGTTACGGGATTGGGCTCATAACCCAATACGGGTCTATTAGGGGGCTGCCTATGTGCGCGCGGAAATCCCGCGCAACTAGGCCGGCTCCTTAGGGGTTTTACCGTTATATAACAATCAACCAGCTAATTACTTACTGGAAACTGTGCCGCTAACAGCGGGGCGAACGGGGCGTCGGGAAATACTTAGTCAAATGTGTTACCGCTATTCAACAATCAACCGGCCATTACTTAGTGGAAACGATCCGGCTTAGGCCAGGGTTCACTTGGTTTCGGGAACATATGTTTTCAGTCAAATTTACGGGACGGGATTCACTATCCGCTAAGGGTTTATTAGGGGGACGGTTCCGGCGCGCGCGGAAAACGCGCGCCACTACTCAGTTACATGGGCTTGTAAGGGAATGGATAGTAGGGGACTTTGCGGAAATTGCGCGCTACTTGCAATGACATTACGGTCTTTCCCGTTACTCAACAATCAACCGGCCATTTCTTAGTGGTAACTGGACGGCTAAGGGGCAGGGCTTATTTGGATTCGGGATCATATACTTAGTCAAATTCGCGGGTCGGGTCTGATAAACTGGTACGGGCTTCTTAGGGGTGGCTGCTTAGGTGCGCGCAGTAACTGCTGCGCAACTAGGTCACCCGTGCTAGCTAATTGTTTGATGGTAGCCGCGGAATTTGGTGTAAGAGGGCCACCCCGAGTGCGCGCGGAAATTAAGCAAGTGAGCGCGGAGATTGCGCGCACCTTCGTAGCCCTTACTTGCCGATAGGGTCCCGAATTAAATAGTCCAAAATCACATGTGCGCAGTTCCTATGGACTAGCGGTCGCACTTAAAATGTGGCCGCGGCGTTTGGTGGTTCAAACCCCGGTTGGGCTGAAGTCAATTTTTTTCGTCTTTACTAACTAACTCATTTTTTTTTTCTCAACTAGCACCCGCACACACTGTTCAATTTCAGTGCGCATAACTGTGCCGCGCAGCGGCCATCGTTTGCCATAAACTTTTCCGTCGTTAACTGCATGGCACCGTGCCGCGCAGCGGCCACCTATACCAAAACGATGCAACAATCAACCCGTGGGGGAGGGGCTGGCTCTTTCGTTAGAGCCAGCCCTTTTTTTTGGCGGGATTTCTTTTTTTTTATTCGCCTTTTCATTAGAGATGGATATTTTACATGACCGCCACACTTTTTGTACTGGATTTTTCTGACCTTTACGTTTATTTTACCTTTCCATTGCAGGCCCCGACACTAACTAACTGAGACCTACAGCACATTACACGACGTCCCACCATACAAGACCACCAAAACAATGCCTACCATATACGACCCTGCCATCCACGACCAGCCGGACAACGATGGGTGGACCCTCGCCGGAGATATACCGATGTTTGAAGAATTTACTGTATCGGACCCAGAAGATGAAGACCAAATCGACCTAGTGGTAGAAATCGAGCATCGTGATAACGAACACGAGCGGAGGGGTCAAGAACCAGACTCGCCTCACAAGAATTGGTGCGAATGCACTGGCGGCATCCGCAACTGCATCATTACGCGTTTCTACCCGCACGTTCGGGTTGTACGGGCTGCCGCCGCCTCTGCCTCCGCCGCATTTGTAACGCCCGCCAATCACCGCCGTCCCCGTTCGCCATCCGCCGATCTAGTACCAGACCGCCGCAGCAAACGACTCCGCGTTATTAGTGGCGAGTTGCCGCGGAAGCCGGAACCGAAGTCCAGCATCCGTGACACCGCCGTGAACCCTCCCCGTGGTTCCAACTCACAGACTCAAGAATCCTCCAAGTACAACCTAGATTATCACCGTCGCCGAAATCCACTGTCCCAGCTCGAAGCCCTGACGGCCGGTTCCCAGGCTCCCACGGATACGCCGCAGGCTCGAGTTCAACCCGCTGTGCAGCCCGCCCAGCACTCTCCCGACTCTGACCCCGAGCCAAATCAAGATGACACCCGTATTTGCTTTTGTGATAACTTACCCTGCCCAAAGGAATGCGAGATTTGCGCCGCCACGTATTTTACTACTCCGTGTCCGGACCATCGCACCGTGCAGTGCTCCAAACCTAACTGCGACAAGACCTTCCATCGGATATGTGTTGCCGACCTTCACGGCCACGGCAATGTGGATTTTCTCGAACCTTACGTTTGCATGGAGTGTATGGCTGAAGTAGATGATGACGACGTCCCGTACAATAGACTTGTCCGTAATCGACGGGAACGAAATCGACGGCTTGGAGTGCCCTTTGTTCCATCAGCCGAAAATAATTTAATGTATCGTAATCTGAACAATGCGGCGGACCGTCTCAAGGCGAAACTTCGATAACACGCGCATCCGGATGTATACGAAGCCATTATTAACAACACCCCCCGACCCTACCCCACCGCGGTTCACATGGTAGATTCTGCGATGGAAAAGCATATGGTGTGTGGTCGTAGGTTCGAGGTTGCCATGCAGCTATTCGCGGTGGATCAATGCAGCTGCTGCGGTAGGGTTCAGCCCGGCAACGTAGACAAAATCGACGACAAACTAGCTGGGCTCACGGGCAAACTGGTGTTCCCTCGTAAATCTCTCGACAATGAATATCATCCTGCCTGGGAGTGCCGGTGCAATGGCTTCTGCAAAGGTTCATAGTTTTATTCGGCTTCTCGCCGGGCCGTCATCGCTAAGTATCGTGACGAACATCAATTTAAAACACCGTGGGAGTTCATGGGAGTAGAGGAATCGGAAACGAACGCCGTTCTTTGTGACAAGTGCCACAGCTACCCCGATTTCAAGTCGGGGAACCAAACGGTGGACGAACTGAAATATAGTCGGAAATTCAGCTTGCTAAACGGATTTGGACCCATTCACCAGCCCTTGCCGCCATCCCCCGGCGAGGCTCCCGGTTACGCTCTATCCCGAGAGCTCAACCAATTACTTAACTCTTTTACTAGCGCAGAAGAAGCAGCCATACGTCAGGTTGCCCCGCTCATCCAGATTACCAAGTTGACCCAAGGAAACATCGGCATGAAAGGAAACACCAGTTGCGTTCAAGTTCAGTCCAAGTTAACGAAGGTTTTACCGAATTTACCTAGCGAATGCAAGTTTATTATCATCACTCGTAAGAACCGCGCAGGCGGGTTAACTTCTTCCAAATTCAAAAGAGAGCGCATCCAACGCGCCCTCGAGCTACTTGCGGAAACCGGCCATCCCGCGTGGCAGATTCAAATAGATCCACAGCGATTGAGTCAGTGGCCAGAGGAAGGGGATATCACGGAACTAGTGGGGACGGTGAAGGTAGACGACGACAGGGAATCTTCGGATCAAAGTATTGGCGAGGATAACGACGGATCGGTACTTGGCTCTTCAGCTCAAGACCAAGGAAACCCTCTGCCGGAACAGGCGAATGCAGATGAAGATGATCAGGGTCCCGCACCCCTGCAATTCGTGGAGGGGCCACAAGAAACTTTTGGTGGCTTGGTTTGCTTACACGACGAACTTCAAGCGAGGGGAGCCGAAACAGAGATAGTGCGCAGAGTCATTCGGGACCAGGTGGACCGGGTTCGGGCCGCAACCAACCCGGACGGCGCGCGGTTAGTCAATCCTAATCCAGGCCCGCCGCTCGCCGCTCCTGGACCAGTCAATCCAGCGGCAGTTCCACCGAATCCTGCTCCTCCACCGGCTTTTGGTGGCGTAAATGTTCGGTTCGACGACAACATGGTCAATGCCACTTTGGCTGATGCCGAAGTACTTGGTCATTTTGATAGTAATAAGTCTAAGATGAATTCAACTCCAAAGTTCAATTGCTATTCAATTAGCAATCTAGTTGGGTTCGTGGATATGAATAATACTCCCTATGCTTGGGCGAAGGCTTTCCCGACGGTTTTCATACCGTTCTACGGAGTTATCGGTGGTTATGAGGGGTGGCATATAACACATGACTATGCTGGTTGGAAAGGCGTTCGGGACCGCAAAATTAATTTTAAAGAGTGGGTGGAGCTTCAGACTTGGAGATCAGATGGAAAATTTGCGAAACACTCAATCATATTGCTTGTTGTTATGAATCAAAAGTTTAAGAACGCATGCAACGCCCAGGGACGTTACGTTCTACATACCGGCGACGTAGACCCCGCCACGTGGGTTACGGACATTAGGGATGCTGCCGATGGCAGCTCGCTCAAGCAGCTCACGGAAGACATTATTAGCAAAGCTCACATTCATTCGGGGCAACGTACAATGCACACCACAGTACTGGCGCAACGCTTATCACGAATTTAAAGCGGCAAATTTCTTCCACTCTTACGTCAAGAACCGCGAAATATCGATCTTTCATACGGGCAGCCTTGCCGAATACCATGAGCCACACCTTCGGCAGCTACTTTGCAAGTACAAACGCAAACTCACCGGCTCCGACCCCGCCGACTGCGACCGCATACTGACCGATGACACTGCCTTTTCTCAGGCAGTAAACGACTACCGGCAAATAGTGACCCATTACCTTGCTACTAAAATGGAACTTTGGATGGCTCTCTTCATGGCCCCTATATACGGAGTATCCGAAGCAAACTTGGCATACGAATTTGCCAAATCAAGAGGAGTAATTCACTATCACACTCCGTGCACTATTGACAGTGATGTGATGGATGAAATTTCAGCGGTAATGTCGCGCACTGCAGACAAAGTAGTTGCGGCACAGAAAATCATAGACGGGTTCATTAATACTTGGTATCGGGAACTACCACGATCGGAGGACTTTCCCGTAGATCCGTCTACTGTTTACAATCAGACTGGAAAGGAACTTCGGCGCAAATACATTGCGCATCTGGATCACCAACCTTACACCGAGCATTGGAACGAGTACATGAGGTCTCTTGAGGAGGCTCTGGAATACTGTGCGTTTCACCTGCAGCCGATAATGGAAGGAAAGTTCGGGATCGGAGCCATGCACACGGGAGACGCTCCGAAGGATTGGCTCCGACCCGGAGCCAATCCCGTTGCCAAGTTAAATTACAGGTTCACCCACCAAGACATGCAAACCTCGGCCGAAGTAGTACAGAGGGCAGAGCTGAAGAAGCCTAAGTTTCAACGGGAGTCAAATTTGTATCAAAGAAAGTCTAACATGTGCAACCATTGCTTGTGCCACCAGTGTTCCGCTTATTGCAGCAGGATCACTCAGTTCTCGCGGTTATTTGATCCAACTAAAGATGCCGGCGCGGAGGAAAAGCGGTGCTTCAAAGACAAAGACGGTCAGCAAATGGTTAGGTGCGACAAGTGCGAATGTCGGTTTCAATACGGTGAATTATTGCAGTTCGATCCATCGGGAGAGGGCAATCTGACGAGAGGCATGGAGCGAATCGACAAGCCTTACGTTGCACCGGACAAGAACGGTCTCATTCGGTACTACGGCAGGAGAAACCATCCTCGGATGGTACAGTGTCCACATGGGGCTTTCTATTACGGGGCCAACAACGATTCACAGTTTCCCCTAGTCAATGCGACGGGTCCCGAAACCTTAAGTAAACTTGGTCCGCTAGGTTACGAACAGTTTTGCAATTGCTTATCGGCGGCGGGGCTACCTGGACTTGAGCATTACAACGGCGCGAACTTACTAGAAGCCTATTGCACCGGTTACTTGTGCAAGGGCAATGAAAACCCTCGGGAGTGGAAGGATGCCCAGCAACTCATTACGGAGAAGTACTGCCAACATCAAGCTAACGAACTAAAATCGTTCCGCAATCTCATTGCCAAGCATATGAACGAGATTGTACGCCACTTAAAAATATCAAAAGATCAGGCCCTGTATACAAACGGTGATGGCGTCATGAAGAGACTGACCATGGGAAACCATCTTAAGGCCTCTGTGAATCCTAGCATCGAACCCGACGAGCTCGGGGCCCAAGAAATCGCAGCAGCCGACGGGCAAGACGGCAACGAACGACGAAGCCGCTCCCAAAAGAGTTTCAATTGGAAGATAGCTTTGAAGTTCTACAAAGACCGTCCCGCTACTCCCGAACTAGAAGACAAAAACCTTTACATGTACTTAGTTGACTATTGGGATGACAAGAAGCAGCACGTTCCACAGATATATGGATACTACAACCGGGCATCATGGCCCCTTCGGGAAGATTTTTCCAAGTACACCCTTGCCTTATTCAAACCGTGGAGAAACTCAATTGATGACAACAAGCACCCCGATGATGGCACCTTTAGAACTACTTTGTTGGAATTCATGTGGAGCGTGAAGCATTTCCCCGGTCAAATTCTGGCCGAAATATTGAGGGCGAAGCGCGGCGAACAGGGAGTTGACTACGGCGAGGTCGACGTAGATCACGGCGGTGAAGGTGGCTCCCCGACAGACGAGCGCACTAATGAAGCAAACGAAGAGGCAATTGCAGTGAACCCAGCCACAGCCGGCCAAGTGCCCGAGGATGGTGAAGCATTCGTGGACATGCGAGAGTCCCTCATTGCGCAAATGGACAAGCGCGTGCCGCCAGGCTACGACTGGTCCGACGGCTACCAACCGGAGCTGTCTACCGCACTGAAAGACTATGCAAAGCAATTTTACCGAGACAGGGCTAGACGCACATTGATGGATGACGCTGATGATCCTGACCTTCAATTATTTGACGAGACTGTCAACCAAGCGCATAATTATAGGACTCCGGGACAACAACTACTCATATGCCACCACTTACTCTGTCACAAGCAACTAATGGAGTACGAAAGGGCTAACGACAAGACGGGTCTCACCAGACCTCCAGCCCAACGGATATTAGTCGAAGGGCTGCCCGGTGTAGGAAAGTCATGGGTCATTAATACGCTCCGTAACACGGTTCGTCTTTTGCATGGGACGAAGCACGCCGACATGGCGTCAACTCCCACGGGTTGCTCGGCCTCCCTGGTTGATGGTAGCACACACTTTCGGGCTCTATCAGTCCCCGTGGGAAAAGCTTTGAACAAAGCACCCACCAACTCGGCGGAAAGCAATCGGGACCGAATCAAAGAGGCTCGCGTTCGCATGTCCCGCATCATAGCCTGGTTCCAAGACGAGCACAGCATGACCGGCCGCAACATGTGGGGTTGGCTTCGGCATCGGGCGGAGGAGTATCGTCGACCCAAACAAGTGATTGACGATAGCGGTGCACACGAAGGCAATTTGAACAATCTTACTTCTGAGTCTGACGGCGATCTCCCACCGGAAGTGTACAATCGCCCATGGGGCGGAATTCCATTCATCTATTCATCGGGGGACTGCCACCAAATTGCCCCCGTCGGCGCCAAGGCATTCTATAGCACAGAGCCGGGCAGTGGCTCTACCGCAGATGGCCTTGGCAAAGTTGTGGTATCGGACTTTATGAACCCGCCAAACTCGGAAGATGAAGAGTTTAACGCGTTCATGCTGAGGGACGTGGTTCGACAAGACGATCCGTTTTTCCTAGGCTTCTTAGAACGATTGCGCAATGGTATGCTCACGGATGCTGATGTCGATTGGTTAGCGTCAAAATGCCTCGATTCTTTAACACCAGAAGAGAGGGAATCCTTCAAAGGTGCCATCTCGCTTGTCCCTACTTGGCGGCAGGCCCACGAGATTATATACCGGTACTTGCAGGATGACCTTACCACTCCCATTGCCGTGCTTAGGGCGCACAAGTCTACTATAAAGGTATCTGGCCGGAACTGCCTAGTGCAAAACAAGATGATGCCCGGGGTCAGTGCACTATGTGTCGGAGCTAAAGTCATGCTTACCCACAACTACATTGTGGAGCACCACCTGATGAATGGCGCCGTTGGAGAATGCAAGGGAATATACTACTCACACCCGGATGGACCTGCCATGGAAGAACCGAATTTCAACGAGTATGTGGTGTGCGAGTTTCCCAAGTGCACCATACCCGATGCGGAAACGCTGGTCCCCGGAAAGCCGGGCACTTGGGTTCCCATTGCCGTGGAAACGTTGCAGTGTGAGGATAGGTGCTGCGAATGCAGAATGATTCCGCTCACGGTGTGTATTGCTCTCACTATACACAAGGCCCAAGGCATGACCATAGGCCTCGGAGAATTCTTTGAGAAGGTGATTGTGTATTTGCCCGACGCCAGTCAGGCTAACAAGTCACCGGGCTTGGAGGTTGTGGAACTAAGTAGGGCCAAGAGAGTCCAGGATTTTGCCATTGGTAACCCAACTTCCTCACTTGACCGTGCTTCCATTCGTAAAATCGGGACTGGTCGGGCTTACGAGGCCCGCCGCCGCTTCCAAGACGAAGTATTACGGCTATCCGATGCTACCAAAGAGAGAACCATTGCCGCAATCACAGCACAGGACCCTCACGAGAACAAGACATACGAAGGCGGTTGCAACTACTTACTGGGATGGCTCCTGCAAGAGTTAAGCAACAGTTCCGAGCAGGACTCTAACTCAGATGATGACGATGGGAGTAGTGAGGCTGAAAGCAACGACGGATCGGGACAGACGGTTCAACAGGCGACAAACGAACCTTCACCGTCCGTATTACCGTCAACACAAGCTGCAGCAGCAACAGCAGCAGCGATACTGAACAATAACTCCAGTGAATATGACTCCGACTCAAGTAAGGATGAAGAGACAATGATGAAAACGTTGGCAATGATGATGATGGTCAAGGACAAGACGGGGGATTCGGAATAGGACCGACGGAGGACGGTGATCAGTGATAGAGACGATAGGGCGTGGGTTTAGGTCGGACGAGTGGTGGGGGAGAGAGGTCGGCGTACTTAGCGGTAGATCTATGTTTGGGGGTTTTAGTATGTAATAAAANAATTGGCCGTCGGAACATCGAGAACGAAGCTCCTTCGATAAGGGGTCATCGTTTGAAGTCAAACGTACAGTAAGTATGAAAAGTTCAAACATCATGTCGTTCATTTGAAAGTCGTCTATTTCAACTCCGAAGTTTGCAGCCTGATTTCCTCCAGCTGCCTGCACACGCCTCCCAGCGAGCTCTCGTCAACCAAACCAGGAGAAGACGAGGTCTGGCCAGCTCGATCAGTGCGAAGCTGGCGTTCCATACTCCCTTTGCAGCGATCCTTGTTCTTCCTGAACCACTCCATGAACAGAGCTGTTTGCCCAGGCGTCAATATTTCAAGGAGGAGCGTCTCGTTGCGCTGAGATGCCAGTTGCGCATGGCACAACGTGGCATTTTGGATCTGGTGAGTCGCGTCCATTGTCGTCTTCATGTTACGGAGCTTGGTCTGGAGATTAGGGGTGTCCCTGGCCCTGAAGAAAACAGACGCAGGCTGTGAGTCGTCCGTAATCTCGTAGAGACATCGTCCCAAACAGAAGTACTCACTGTGCATGCGCCTGGTTGATGATCCGGTCCTCCTGCTCCATCGTCATTGTTATCTCATGACAGTAAAGTGGCCAGGTCTTGAGCCTTTCGTTCGAATTGCACGTCACCATTCCCTTGTTGCTCCCGCTCTTTTCCTCATTGAATATTTCCTCATTGAATATTTCCTCCCCGATTTGTTTGGAATTTGCACGCGAGCTGGAAGTGCCCTTGCCGCCTGCCAACTTGCCGTCGCTGACCCCTTTCTCCGCAAGAGCAGCGGCCCTTTTGGAGCTAGCATCGACGAAGAAGCCAGGATCTTGCATCATCATCCACACCGAGTACTGATTGTGCGTGGACAGGAATGCCTGCCGTAGGAGGTTGTACTGGTGCGCAACGACTGCGCGGCGAATGTTGCAGTTGGGACCCATCCGCCGGAGCACCAAGGCCAGTTGCTCTCCTCCGCCCAGCCCTTTGCCGCCGCTTTTGATCGATCCCTTTGAATCTCCAACCTTTCGTCCCTCTTCCAGCCAGCGGTTGATCAGCCTGTCGCGCTGCCTTCCCAGCCCGCCCTCCATCCCGCGTATCTTGTTCCGCGCCTCCTCCCCTAGCTGACGCTGCAACTTTCTCACTTTCGCCGCGAGGTTGCTAAGGTGCTCTTTCTTCCTTCGTCGGCTCTGTCGGGCTGACTCGCGGTTGCGGGCGAGACGCTGCCGGCGCTTTTCGGCCAGGACCTCAGGGTCGATGGATTGCTCCTTGTCGTCTGGCTTCGACACGTCGTTGATGGCCTTCGCGAAGTAGCGCAGGCCAGCGGGGGGCACGCCTGCTGGGACGGCGGCAGTGGGGTCTATCTGGTAATACACCGAGCCATCGGCCCCGGGCACTGCGGTGAGGGGGATGGAATGGCCGTTGAGACCTATCTGGATTTGCTGCTGCTGCGGCTGTTGTTGCTGTTGAGGGTGCATAGAAATCGGCTGATGCTGAGGTTGCGCTTGCTGATGCTGAAAATGGGACTGATGCTGGGCGAGGACAGTGCCAGCGACTGAGTTGGGGTCAGGAAATCCCGCATGATGTTGTTGCTGATGCATCCCTGTTGGATAGACGACAGTTGTTCCGTCCGGAGGGGTCATCTTCGGCAAGAAATTTGCTGCTGGCTGTTGCTGTTGCTTGTGCCTGTTGCTTCTATGAGGGGAGGACGACGAAGCTCTATTGTTCTGTGGTGCTTGCTGATTGCTGTACTTCGTTGACGTGACCAAAGGCATGTGCTGTTGTTGCTGCTGCATCTGTTGTTGCTGCTGCATCTGTTGTTGCTGCTGCATTTGATGTTGATGCTGCATCTGCTGATGCTGCATGGACTGCATGAGCATCTGTTGCTGCATCATCGGATGCTGTTGCGCGGCAGTCGGAGGCATGTGTGACATGCCATTGTAATTGGCGCCCACGGGGGCGCCGTGCGGGAACCGCGGCGGGGGAGGGAGCATCATCGTCTCGTGCCCGCTCGGGCTCCCAATCATGTTCACGGGGGTGATCGGGCTCGTTCCGTCGCTCATGATCGCCCCCGCGTATTGGTCCGGCCGCGATTGCAGCTTCTGCTGCATGTACATCACCTGGTTGGGTCCTCCCAGCGCCAGCGCGGCCGCCATGGAGGTCAGCGAGGACGAGGACGATCCGGACCAGTCGGCGCTCGACGTCGCGGACATGGTCCGGCCCGGGACGTGGTGTATGGAGCCCGCGGAGTTGGTGCGATTTTGCAGGTTAGTTCCTGAGCCAACTCGATGCTGTTGTGGCTGCTGGCGCTGTTGCTGCTGGGGGTTGTGAACAAAGGAATTGTACTCGGCCGAATGGGACGGCATAGACACCATGCCTGGCACCACCCTCGAATCGCCCTGCCCGTGGTGATTCGACTGGGATGACGGAGGGTGATCATGAGGTAGATGAAAATGGACGGACGGGGTGGGGGGTATTATTCCCCCCGACGAAGACGCGGTGCTCAGACCGCCGGAACTCTCCCTGGCCCGGGTGTCGACGAAACTTTCCAACGAGGCGCTTTGATGCGGCATCCCCCCTGCGCTGCGATGGGCGCCCATGATCGGCTGGGATTCAGGTCGCTGCATCGACGAGGGATGGGCACTCGCAGTCTGGGCGTTTCTGGGGCCGGTCCCGGTCAGCTCAACCGCGACGTCGGACTCGGGTATGGTGCTGACGCCGCCATCGTTGGCCCCCAGGAAGTACGAGAGGAGGTGGTCTGAAGCGGGCAGCATCGCGAGGTCGATTCAGAGGACAAGATGTGAGCATTTGGCAAACAGAACCCGCCCCCCTCAACATGCCGACGAACGGACGCAAACGCGACCTCACCTTCCTCGACGTCCCAGCTGTTCTGGATCGCGTTGGCCGCGGCCGTCGCGGGCTGCTGCATCGGAGACGGCTTGTTGTTCCCGTAGTTGTTCATGATGATCGGGGGGTGATCGAAGTCGAACTCGAATCTCGGCGAGCACTCCTTGCTCTCCTCCTCATCGTAGTCCCTACTGTCATTGCCTCCCCCGTTGCCGATGCCTTTGGTCTGGGGGGGCCTCATCTCGGATCAGCGGAGGCGTGGACGACCCTGGGTGCCAAGTGCGAATCCGTCGGGCAGGGGCCGGCGGGCGGGAATAGAGCCGATCATTCAAAACTCAAAAGCTGCGGAGTGTCGCGCTGGATTGACGTGGCACCGCCGAATGGTCGTGGTCGTGTGTTTCATGATGCATACGTACATCGTACTTAAGCAAAATAGGCTCTAGATAATGGGCCGGACCCCCTAGTAGGCTGCACTCGATGCAGCCTGTAGCAATGCTGGGGGATCCAGCGGAATGACAAATGTTGGATCCAACGGCATATGGTGAGCCATGGAGGGGGCCAATGCACGCTAAAATCTTGTACGCTGACAATTTCCTGTCCCTTTGTGGTCAATGCAGCAAAAAATTGAGAGCTGCAATGATTGCAGAATAAGCATCGTTGTCGTGACGAAGGCGACGAGAACACCAAATGCCTGGGCTGGTGACGATGTACACGGACATCATCTCTTCACCAGAAGTAATTGGGCCCTTGAAAAATGCTTCAACGGCATCACTGTATTGCATTATGGAGATGCACAAATGGGACGATAGAGGCAAGCAGATAACCATTCGGAGGTATTGCACGGAATATAGGTCCGCAGATTCGGTTGGATGGGTCTAGGCTTTCCATGTGCGAAAGCTTGATCGCCGCAATGAGAGCAGCCGGTCCGTGCAGAGGC
Source organism: Thalassiosira exigua (assembly GCA_036939895.1). Taxonomy (NCBI): domain Eukaryota; phylum Bacillariophyta; class Thalassiosirophyceae; order Thalassiosirales; family Thalassiosiraceae; genus Thalassiosira; species Thalassiosira exigua. The sequence goes on from JALLPA010000225.1 coordinate 13,333, forward strand.
CACGGCATGGTCCTCGGCGACGGTGGTCGAGACGAGAAAAGATGAGAGGGCAAAGACAAGGGCCAAGGAGACCCAGTCATGGCAGGGTTGGAGGGGGGATGATGGGATTGTGTGGATATGTGGACGGATGGACCACGCAAATTATCTCCACGCAGTTTACCAGACTGTAGCGCGAAATTGTGTTCCACAGTTGGTACCAAATCAACAAAAATATCACAAAGTATCACAAAAACGAACAAAGCCAATAAAAATCCAAAAGCAAAGCGTTGCTCTGTCCATATCTGGTGTGATAAGAGTACAGTAGAAATGGATATCTAGGTGAATACCATAGATAGACACCATAAGTTTTGCAATTGACAAAATTATCCGGCCGTGGGCCCCTGTTACAGAGATTGCCTTCGACCGGGTCCCATACTGCTCTCAGGTCCAGAACTTGGCACCTCTTGGAACCGTAGACAACTGCAAAGCATTAAGTATTAATGATGTTGAAAGCCAACACCCCCTTACCCTACCCACAACCAGACGATTCTGACTGGAGAAAGTTAGAACGTTTAATGCGGATGTAGAATTTGGTACATCGTCTGCAAGACTAAACTGTATCAATTTCAAAGTATGTGAAGTACCTTAAAAATTAGTGAAAATCGATTCCCGTGTGTTTGATGCAATTTTCATGAAGCGTTCTTGTGTCAGTCGTGTGACAGGCACGGACTGTTGTTATTTTTGGCGGGAGAGCGGTTTCGAAAGAGTTGAAGCCTCTGATCGGCGTGACCTAACTATTCCTGCTTATGTAACCCAGAGTGACTTAGAAAACACAACAATTCCTTAGAAAACTTTTAAAAATCCTCCTACATTTACGACCATAATGACCCTTGAATAAACCATTAAGGACAATTTTCCCCTCGTTTAAATTTATGTTGTTGGCGATTACACAATATCTATGATAATTGCTGAAGTGAAGGTCGTTCGTCAACGGGTTTCTGTGTAGGTACAGTCCGCTCCGCAACACACTGTTTTAGGGATTTTTGGTTACACGTAGGAATTAGTATGGATCTGGTACCTTGCGCATAATATGTTAGACACCACCACCACTAGATGTCCACATTTTGTTATCATTTGAACGTTAATGGAAGGTAAACACGTTGATTTGTATTGTTTTGACCTAAGTTTTGACTGTGTTGGTTAAAGCATGGGATCAACATATTTTGGCCTATATCAAGATTGAAACCCGAAGTTTTTATTTTGTACATTCATTGCGAAATTAACCCTTCAATTTTTTGTCTGACTGAGTCAAAACGCAAATTTACATGCTTTGACCTATCGACTTGTTGACCTCTTCGCTTTTGTAGTTCTACTTCAGTAGTGCAAACAATAAATGCCTGCAAAGAGCTCATAACCTATTGCTTAATTAAGTAACCACTGAAAGGGCTCATATACGGCTGCGCCATGCAACGCAAGTTCACAGTTCCGTTCCAGTTGTAATAAATGCAACACTGACTCTTCCGACGGCCCATTGCCGACATGCAACGCCAGTTCACAGTTCCGTTTAATAATGAGGTCCTGCAAACGCTGTGCGACGCTGGTTCAAATCCCCAAAAAATCTAATGAATGTATGTATTTTGGTGGTCTATCACAATTTTTTTTTGGTGGTCGGTCATGGAAGTCGTACAAAACCGACCACCAAAATCTCACACTGACCACAAAAAGTGAAGTACCGACCCCCAAAATCATAATATTCAGGGTTATTGCGCTTAAATGGCTCTAATAGCCGGAATGAATGGCTAGAAATTGTAATCTTAATCTAAATAATCAAATACTAGTATCTTTTAGTGTGTATGTGAAGAGAAAAGACAGGAGATCCGCAAAGAAAAGTATCCACTGAAACCTCATGAACAACTGCAAAACGTAGCTGGTGACCATGGCACCGTACGAGGGTTTGCTGTGACGCCGCTTCCAAGATGGCTCCCGCCGTCGCCGCGACAGAGAAGGCTCCTGCATTACCTTCATTGATAGGATAATGCCGTAGATACGGTAGATATGTTATTACATAAATTGATTCAGAGAAATAGTGAGTGTTTACTTTTATTGAGAATGAATTGGGAATGATTTGAGATGGTGGTGCGAAACTCTGAACGGCGTTTGATGAATAGGTAGATACTCTGTAGATGATACTTGACTATATACTATTCCTTGGTAGATCTCTGTAGGTATCCTAAAAACCTTGCTATACACGCGCACAGGCCGGGTGACGCAATGCTGACGTGTCGCCCGTACTCCGAGAGGGCCAGTCAACAAAACTGTTAACCTGTATGTACTCCTTTGTACACTACACAAACTAACGGACGGAAATGTGAGCGCGTCGAAGTCTCATCTTTCCTCCTATATTGGGTATACCAGTCATAGTAACAAGCTTTTGACGTACATTAGAAGCATCACTTGTTCTATGGCATTGCAGCTCCCGCCGGCGACACCACTCCCAAAAAGGCTCCCCCGGCGCCGTGACGAAGAAGGCTCCCGTCAGTGAATACGCAAGCGGCCACGCTCAACGCTCATGCAATCGGCCATGCACCTCGGTGTAGGACGCGATCAGCTTGGTCGGATGGGCGCGCCCTTTCGACGCGAGCGGTCAATCAACGCTCGATGGTGAACACAAGCGGCCACACTTGACGCATGCCGAAGGACGCAATCTCCTACTCTGGCACGCTCGGCTCGCCCTTTCGTCCCAAGAGGCGGAATGACTCTCGACGAAGATATCGAGCTACCACACTCGACACTCAGTGCAAAATTGTGACAAGCCACGCTCGACGCAAGCCGAAGGCGAGCGGCCACGCTTGACACTTAGGTAATCGGCCGCGTGACAAAGGATATCCCTGAGCGGCCATGTGTCTCCTTGCTTCGCGATCGGCCACATTCGGTGCTCAGTGAGGAGCGCGCTTGACTGCGCCTCCGAGTATGAAGAGCTTGGCAAATCAACGCTCAAATAAGATAGCAAACGGTCGCGCTCAGCTTTCACAAAAGGGCGCAAACGGACACGCCTTGGAGTACGACACGCTCAGCAGATCAACAATCGAAGAAGATCCCCGAGCGGTTGCACGCGTCCTTTCTTCATTATAGGCCACGATCGCCAATTGTAGAAGGACGCGCTCGGCCGCGCCTCGGAGTACATCGCACTCAGACGATAAACGCTCAAAGAACATCACAAGCGGCCACACACGTCTGTTCTTTGAGAGCGGCCAAGCTCGGCGCTCGTTGAAACAGGTTCGGCTTGGGCCAAGTTGTGTGCCCTTACTTCGCGAGCGGCCGCTCGGCACTGGACAAAGATTGTGAGAGTCCACACGCGTTCTCGCTAAGCAAGCGACCATGCTCAACGCTTAACACTTGTCGAATAATGCAAGCGACCGAGTCTCAGAGTGAAACACATTCGGATCGGAACGATGGGGGTGTCCTCGAGCGCAAGCGGCCATGCTCAATGCGCGTCACATAATGCACGGTGACGCTCAACGCTCGATCCTAGCCAAAGGACGCAAGTGACTGCGCCTTGGACTGAGATGCACTTAACTTGGATGGATGGGGGTGCCCTTGGGAGTGAGTGGCCGATCGACGCTCCACGAAGATCGTGAGTGGCCACGCTCGACGCGCAACAGAGGACGCAATTTCTCGAGTGGGCTCACGACGCTCTATAAAGATAGCGAGCCACCTGGCTATGCAAGCGGCCACGCCCCTAACGGAGCCCCTGCATAGCCCGCCCGCCACAAACCCCTCTCGCTGGTGTCCTGTACGCTGCAAAGCCGTCTTGCTCCGACGCCTCCCCCGGCCTCACCGTTGACTGAGTAGTTGACGGGTATCGAGCCGAAGGAATGTCAGTGTCAGGATCTCGAACGCCTCCCGGTGCATGCGAAGGTTGCTGGCGACCAAAAGAAGCCCATCCTAACGGGTTGCATTTGCGAGCTCGAGGCGGAAGCCGCTGCAAAGAGGAGAAGAGGAGTCGGCACTGCATCGGCTGCAGTCACGCTCGACGGTCGCGGAAGGATGCATGTGGCTGCGGATCAGAGCACGACGAACGCGTTGGCGCTGTATGGACCGAGACCACGCTGGGGGACTCTGACAGACCTCATGCGGACATGAAGTTGTCGGGCGAAGTCGACAAGAGCAGAATCAGAAGCAAGCGGAGCTTCTTTGTGCGCCTTCGCTCGCGGCGGGACGAAGAGGGCATGTCTTTATTATGTCATGAGCTTTATGTCAGGAGCTTTTGTCTTTATGTCTTACCATAACACATGTTCTTGTGTTAGACAAACGATTAACCCTCGGCAGAATTTTTGTGGTTGGTGTCGGTGTGTTAGACTTGTGTTAGACAAGCATGATCAGGCCGGGGGCTCTTTGTGTCACTCCATGCTGTTCACGGTGGAGCCCACAGGCCGCTCACAGGATTGAAATGTTAGGCCCTCTTAGGCCACTGTAAGTATCGGCTCATCTAGTAGTAGTACTCACATTAAATCAGATTAGATGCTATCTAAAACGGACTCTCTAATACAGGCGTCCCACA
>JALLPA010000226.1:0-17862 GCA_036939895.1 Thalassiosira exigua
TTTGCAGGTCGATTTCGGCATGAAGACGGCGTCGGCGCGGCTGATAATGGCCATTTCCTCAATCTACATGTTCCATAGATAGAGGAAATGGACATGTTTGGGCGGTTTGAAATTGTTTCGGCTCGTTAGTGCCGTGCAAAGATAGCTAGTAGTTTTCATCTATTTTTTTAGCTATCTATCTAGAGTTTTTTCGCTCCGAAAAGTTTGGTCGTTCTACACGTGTTCTCGGTACTGTACGTGATCACACAGGAAAAAGCACGCCTGAAGACATTGGGGTATTCCCCTTTTGCATTGTCAAATAGCTCATCAAGGTGGAATGTCTGGACAGCTTCCCAATGTTGATTTGATCACTTGATCTTCTCCATAACATCACCCTTGAGCATGTGTGGCGGAACAGAGATAAAATTGATTCCCTTTGTCATACATCTCCTACCAATCAAACAAAGAGGATCTTGACACTGCTCATTTTCTAGTCGACAACAATGTAGTTGGGGCAGTCAGAACACAGAAAGTTGAGTGGCCGATGTTCTTGTCTAGGATGAATATCATTTATGCAACGTATGTGTATGTGGCAAATACGGGGTTGTGGTTGCATACAGTGGAGTGCGACAAGGTGTATCCCCCCCCCCACCCTCGTTGTACCCCCCCCTTGATCCCAGCCTAGCCTGGGGAGTTGTACCCCTCTACTAGCAGTCACCATGAGGGGTCCCCCAAGCTGTACTCCCTCAGGGTCAGCCTAGCTAGGAACTTGTACCCCCTAGGGGGGTACACCTTGTCGCACCCCCCTGTAGAGCATATCCAGTGAAAAGACAATGCAGTTTTTGGGAAAATAACAATAGTTGAGGAACTGGCTACGGCCATAATTGTGTGGTGGCAATGTCGCTGGGGTTTGTGTCCCCAATAAGACAACATACACCCTCGTTATCACCTTCGTTTATGTCTTCACAATTGGTTACAAAGGCTACAGACATATCCAAGGTACCATCTATGATATCGCTGACTTAGACAAAGCACCACCACTATCAAGGAGTTAAAGGCAACTAACTGGGGCATCGTAGGACATTCAAAATGGCAAGGAGGTAGTGGAGGCATCCATCTGAGAGCAAATGGGGAGTGGTGAAGAAGACAGAATGGAGCTGAGCCGGAAATGGCTGGACATCAGGCAACAAACGAGGATAAATTTGATGTTGCAAATAGTTTGAGTAACTTTTGGGCTTCATCAGGGCTGACAAAGAATGTATGCATACTTAAGTACCTCACTACAACAGCAGACTGCTAGCACTGGTTGTTGCGAGATCTTTTGGTGTGGCACCTGTCACAACAGATATTCATGGGGGTATGCATTATTGAATTATTTTGCAAGATACTATCATTGCAGCAGCGCTACAAAATATCTAGACTCTGGCATCAAGGAATTTTCATCAACCGTTCATTTTACTATTGGGTCTTACTTTTGAAATATTTTTTACCTGTCAATCATTCTAATCCTGAGCACTTTTGTGAAGTAAAAGTTGCTACTATTCTCATAAAAAATAAAACTATCCTCCAGTCTACATATTATCTATGGTGTGTTGATACCACGGCCTTCATTTTCAGTGTGCCACTTGAAATTAAAAATATACTTTTAACCATATCCCTTTTGCATCCTACCATGCCATTTCCGTCTAAATTTTGAACTCACTTTTTCCACAGTACAGACAGCCAACCAGGCATTTTTTTCTGGAAAGAATCAGACATTGCTATGTGACGTTTTGGTTTAATGCACGAACAAGTCAGCTGACAGACAGAAAAAAAACTAGGAGTACTATTTTTGTTTGAATAATATTATGTGTAAGTATTTTATCTTATTTTAAGCACGGGCAAACATTTCTAGGTTCTAGATGCTTTCTAGTTTGAAATGCCAATGGGGGCTCGTTTCTGGAGTGAATGTTAGCTCATTGGAGAGGTCTATTTTTCAAGCCCCAACTCCTTTTTGTTTAGAGAAGGACATAATAAATATAGAGCTTCTTTCAGAGAGACATCGAAGTTACCAAAAGAATGATAATCGCTCCTGGTGTGAAGTGATAGTTTCTGGAGGGTGAGCACGGGTAGTGATTATGCTGCCGCTGTCCAATTTTTGGCGTCAGCTTTCATGAAACATAAGTCAAATTGGTCTCTCGCCTTATTCATTATGGTTGCTTCACTTGTCAAGATAAAAAATTGCTGACCTCCTCGCTCTCTCTTCCTACTCACTGGACATCCTCTGCGGCCAAGGAACCGCTCTTTTCTAACGCATCCAGAACAGACTTCACGTTCGCCTTCCACGCGTCAAGCCTCTGCTTCAGTGCTGTCCACTCCTTTGTCCCGAACTGCCGCACTACGCACCGTTCCACGAGAACCACCTTACGAAGCTGGTCCATCTTCGCCTCCATAAGCCCCGAGCTCACAGCTTTGATGACCCACCCCTCCACTTCGCCCTCGTCCACGCCCAGCGTGGTGGCGATAGCACTATACGGGATCTCCTCGTGTTCCCCCGCAAGGGAAACGAGGCTCAGCAGACACATATTCCGCATGCACTCTCCTTCGTCGAGGCCGAAGCTCGAGAACACGGCCGTTTTGTCCGGCATGGCAGTAAAGTCCCGGTAGTCCTGCAACCTGCCCTCCATAAATATTTTGAGTAGATCATACAGGGCAGGTTGGGACTTTTGGAGGGCCGACACCGCGGGGATGGAGAGGATTCGTCTTTGGGTGGAGAATAGGTTAATGGGATCGCGGATGGCGTAGACGGCTGCATCACGTGCATAGACATTGGCGTCATTGTCCAGTTGAGACTGCCGAGGGAGATGAAAAGACGAAAAAGGTGGTAAGAAAACAATGAACCAACTCAATGAAGATCCGAGGTCACAAATACACCAGGCACAGACATGTCTTACCTGATCTGTGTAGGTATCCAAAAAAAGCAACATGTGAGTCTGCTTCATCGCCTTCGCGGCCTTCACCTTCATCGCGGTCGTCTTGTCCTCCTCCTCCTTCTCCAGCTTGGCGAGCACCCGATCCATTCCCCGCGACACTGAGGCGTATAGCGCCCGCAGCTCCCCCTTGTCGACGCCCTCCTCCCCGCCCCAAAGCCGCAGCGACGACTTCAGGACGGACGCATCGAGGGATTCCGCTAGCGCCGAGACGCCCCTGGGCTGCCCCGGCGACAATGCCGTCGAGTCCGCCAACTCGACGATCTTGGCGAGCAGGCCGACCTTCTCGTTGGCATCGCTCCGCAGGTTGAACAGCGCCGCGACCATCGCCGACTGCTTCTCCCTCATCCGCTTGCTCTCCTCCTCCGCCCCCGCGGGAGCGTCCCCCACCGCCCGGGCGAGGGCCCCGCACAGCTCCCGCTCGTCCCCCGCGTCTCCCACCCGATCGAGGTACACCGTCAGCAGGCTGAACGCGCTCACGGCCTCGTCGAGGGTGTACCCGTCCCCCAGCAGCCCGGCGATCGCGCCGCTGGCGACGACCGTGCGCAAGAGCCCGGCGGCGTCGCCGTCGGAAATGCGAGAGGAGCAGGCATCCTCGAAGGACGACAAGTCCGACGCCAACGGGGCGAGGACGCGGATGAGGCGGACGTCGGCGTCGTCGGAGATGTTCACCAGGGTGGACGAGGGGTGCGGCGGGGCGGTCGTCATCTTCTGCAGGGCGGCCATTGTTTCTTGTCGTGTCTGAAGGTAACGTTTGCGATTAGTTCTGGGTCTACGAGGTGTTGGGTTGTCAAAAGGAGATGATATTGTTTGGGCATTGATATTAGCGGAGGGTGGAGTCCAAAGGCGAGGCTACCAAGGGTTGCTAGAAGTATTGCTACAAGAGTCGAATATCATTATGGCGCCATGGACGGCCATGGTCCTGGTCGTCGGTCGGCCGGCGGCGCGGCGGAGTCGCGTCGTCTCGGAATCGGAAGGTGGAGATTCGGGCGGGAACGCACCAAGGACAGACCATGTTTTTTTGTAGAGGCAACCTCGCGTAACTAAACTGCACACAGAAGTGCAAAAAAGACTGGCTTGACAGGCTTGAGGTCACATCGTCCAGTGCATGCTGGAGTAGAGTGTGGGCCTCAATGGATGGGTCAATGTCATAGATTCTGACCCCGGTAGGCATGAACCAGTTGTGTTGACAAGTGAAAGAAGGGAGCATGATTCCGAGTTAGCTAAATTATTTTCTACGGCACCCAATGCCAGCATTGGTCGGCGGCCGGCCTTCAGTGGAGCAGTAAGGCATTGGAATTCATACGAATTAGGTACGAAAAGGCTCATTCTCGCCGAGGTATTGTATTGCATGTTGTAACACGTGAAGGTCAACACTTTTTGTGTGTTGCTTGCTTCACGTCTGACCAGGCGTCGATGTAACTATCTGCACTCAGTAATCCTAGTAATGTCCGTGGTGAGTTTATCTTGTCAAATTTCAGCAATTGAAATATATGATGCCAAGGATATGGACTACTTTCTGTTGAGCCGAAGTAGATACCCACTACAATAAGCACCTCTGAATATTAACCATAACTAATGAAATCAGAGAATGAGTGGTACTTATTCTTCGTGCTTATTTGCCTTGACGTCCCAAATGTCCCTAAAGTTTCAGGAATCATGATTATGGTTGACGAGAAGAAAAAATGTTATTTGATAGGATGCTCCCTCTGATCATCCAAGAATGTACAAATCATTGATGAAATAGGCAATAGAAATCCTGAACGTGATGTCCAGATCTATTTTCAAAGTAGAAGTAGGGTATGTAAGATCTAACCACTCTACAATGCTTGTCCGTAGCACGGTCTTGTTACAGTGCATCAGAAAAGGTCGTATGTAACATGGTTCTCGTGTCACTCTAGTGGTATGTACGCTGATATTGCGCAAGAAAATGTATTTCTTAGACGAATTCGAGGGAAATTAGAGCCTTCGAAATATATATCGTCATTTATCATTTTTGCAAGAATAATTTGTAATAATTTGAGTGTTATTGTGTAATTCTTCCTCCAAAATATGTAAAAATGATATTACAATAAGCCTAACCAGAAACCGGTGTTTCTCCATCGCAGCTATATCACCTGTGAAAATTGCCTGTAGTGGACTTTCTTGGTGCATGAGGTCGCTGCTTTAATTTTTTCGTGGGAGATGGGATTGTCGCAGAATGAAGAGTGATCTCCCACATGCCGTTTTGTCTTATTTTATGTCAGCAATTTTTATTGTTATGAAAGGGTAGATAAAAATAAATGTTTTGCAACAATTATATCTCTTTATAATTTTCAATGTTATGCAGAATTTATTATGACACATTGTAAGACTCTTGCGGAAGGTTAAAGTATGTGCTAGTCCTGCGTCTGTGCTGATTTTCGATCATACTTAGACTAAAAACTACAACCCATAAACTCAATATAAGACCAGGCCCTGGCCATGTTGCTGCCTTGAAGCAAATGACTGGCAAACTGAGCATATAGGTTGCCATCCCAGCTCACCCAGATACAATCACGGATCTCGTAGAGTAGGAATTCGTAGCACTTTTCTAAAACCAACATCGCAAAATCTATTTTTGGCATTTTTTGGGTGGGTGGACGATATGCACACAATGATCTGTGTAAATAAAACTATATTTATTTGTTATATCTAACTATATTTTGTATCTTATATACTTGACTCCCCCCCCCAGCCGCCGACCCGATGGAAATGGAGCCGTAACGTCCTCGGCCATGGTGCTTCCTCACTGGTACCAACGAGCATATTTATGCCCGAGATCATTGTGACCATGGGGGCATGGTTTTTCGCCATAATTGGCCCAGCAGAACGACCTCCATATAAATATCCAATAGCATGCACATCGTATTCCCTTACCTCCTCTAAGTTGACCCCACCATGACAATCGATTGATTTGACACGTTGCATGCGATGGAGTGGATATGTTGGTGCCAGAGTAGTACGAACGCACCAACGGCAATTCAGCCCTCCCCATGCAAGGGGGGAAGGTCTGGGAGACGCTGTACAGTGCCACTATCTAACGCCGGGGAGTTTTTAAATCTAAAGACTAACAGATATGAAAAATAACGGTTATTTTTTGTAGTTCTATGTCTAAGCTTTTGGCAACCCTGACGTCCACTCCCAGTGTCCCACCGCTCCAAATCGACAGCTGGAGTCATCCGCTATCGAACCGTACATGGAGGAAGGTGCCAAGGCACCATGGGGATGCAGAGCAGATATTCAGGCGGCGGATAGCATGGTCTTGCTCTCGCATCGTCTCATCACATGCCGATGGGTTATGTATTGTGTTGTATCGTCTGATTTACCTGGCTGCACAATAGAACGAGCAAATAAATAGAGAGTTGACTGTTCAATGCCCTCCAGTCCCCCGGCTGTAGCGCTGTCGGATCGCTGCTGATGTTGAACTTCAAAGCAATGGTCCAGAATCTACTCTTCATGATGATTGGGCCTCAACATTGACATTTGGATTCGGGGACGTTGGGGTGGAGGTCAGGTAAAAGGTAGGCCAAATTCGGTGGTCAATTTTATCTGGTTATGTACATAGCAAGAGAAAGAGTTTTGTTTGCCGATCCGTGATCATGTACTGTGTACCTCAATACCTGGATGAGCTGGGATGGGAACCACTCAGCAAAGGGTCTCAATTTCTTGATGATTGAGGCGGTCATCAGAATAGTTTGAAATTCCTTGTCAGACTTGTGATAATTGAAGACTTTCAGAAGCCTCAATAGCATGCACCCCAATTTTCCATTTTTTTACTAGACAAGAGGAATGGCATTAACTTATTCCCGTAATTGTACAAATCAAACCAGGCCAACATTTGTGGGATCAAAGCAATAATGGATAAGAATGAAGTTAACTACACGAGGAAAACTATCGTGCATGCCTCCGATCTCAAGTAAAAGTTGAAAAAACTCAACATCCGACGCACAGCCCACACCATCGCTACGATCGACGCAGAAGGCAATTGCCCCTCAGTGAAGTTCGGCCCGATCGAGCGCGCTGTCAACTTCTTCCTCCGCAAAGCGCCTTAGGAGGACCAAAAGAAAGCAAAGCAATGTCTAGAGATGATCAAATTAGGAATGGACAACACAATCGTCACATTCGAGAACCAATACTGGAGGACCAATACTGGAGGACCAATACTGGATCTATGGAGGAGATGTGTGCGTTGAGGAAAAGGGGCTGACAATCGGCGGCTATGAATCAGCCTGGCTGGCCGATCTCGCATCAGCGTACCTGTTAGAGAACACGCAACAACTTTTCGCAAACTCGGTGTTCAATGGCATCTATCGCGACGACGGTATCAATGTGATCATCGACCAACTAACAACAGGTGAAATGTGTGAATGGCTCGAAGACTTCCAGTGGCAAGTAAACGAACTCGCAGGGTCGAACCACTTACAATTCACAGCGGAGATATGGAACCCTGAGGCTCCAGAAAACGAGACCCCAGAAAACCCAAAAGTGACAATCTGCCGCGACCCATCCTTCCCGTACATTGACATGGAGCTCTACTGGCGTCGAGATGAGCTGAAATTCAATGTGCACCTCAAACGCAACCAAAAACCCAAATATTTCAACAGAGGCAGCACCCACACCGACGCGTGCCTCAAATCCATCCCAAGCAGTGTGCTCAAATGCCTAGCCAAACTTACGAACCTCAGTCACCCCAGAAAATGAGGATGTCCCCATCAACGAAGTTTATCCAGACCAAGTCAAAACCCTGGAGAAAGCTCACCTCACTGCCTCCAAAACCACCTACCCATCCATTAGAACTTTGAACGAAGAAACCAAACATCAATCTTCAGATACTGAAACCTCCGACGATGCGAGTACCTCCACAACCCAATCAAAATGAGAGCGAGACATAGCTAGAACCACATGGTTTTACATTGGCTACAGTAAGATAGGTATGGAAAACTCCCATCCCAAAAAGGCTCAAAAAGCTACGCGCCAAATATGGACTAACGTGGCTAAGAAACCAAATGAGCTACCATAAATTCTCAAACCTTGGAGAAAGGTTTAATAGTGACCTGACAAGCAAATCAATGGACGGAATCGTGGACGAAGAAATGGCCGACAGACCATGCAATTGTAGAAGCAATTCAAAAACTGAAGACGGAAAGTGTCTCTGGGACAACAAATGCAGAGTCAGGTTTATTGTGTACGAGTTGAGGTGCAAAAGAACTGGCAAAAACTATGTTGGGAAAATGCAACAACACTTCAAAGCCAGAACGAAACAACACTTCTACGATGTTTGGAAATAAATATAATCAGGGCGTAAGAAATTCGGGGCCAGTTGGTACGGAACCGGCGGTTATGCAAGAGCGTACGCGTTCGCTACGCATTTTGCGCAGCAATGCAGAGAATGCCCAAACAGCAACGCAGTGAGAGTAAAATTGAAGTATACAGTTGAACCAAAAATCCTTTGGGGAGACGCAATTCGGTACACAAAATCATCGAGGATGCTGCAATGTAAGATTTGCATGGTGGAGAGAAAGGAAATAAATGACAATTCGGATATCTAATGCTCATGCAAATGCAAAAGCAGATTTCATCAGTTTTCCTGCAATGTTACTCCGGCACTGATGGCGCATTTGAAGAAAAAGTCACCTCTACGCAGCATTTCAAACAGAAGAGATCCAAATTCAGTTTTGGGACGCAAACACCCTGAATTTGCACCCCGTGCTCCAAATCAACACTTTCGGCCGATTCTCCAGACTATTTGCTGGCTTCGCCACGAATCCTCTACGACACGAATGTGCCCGGTTTACCCTACTGAAGCCCAACTTTCAACCCTACTAATTTATAACTCGCGCAGGGGAGAGCCTACAACATCAATAGAGTGCCAACTTGGGAGGCATGATGGCTAAGTTGGTGATACAGGGGGGAAGCCGTTAATTCAACTTGCCTCCGACCTCGCTCGCTGCCGCTTCTTTGGCCCGCTCTGAGCAAAGCTAAATTAATGCCACTTTTTTGTCAACATATGATATGATTGGGTACGATGCCTCAGGTGAGTTTAGGTCTGGGACAAAAGATCGATTTGAAATAAACCAATTCCACCTTGGTTGCATCCCTGTTCTTTGGAGAAAAGATGTTGCGGCGGCGCATCTACGTGAGATAGTATCAATGCCAGCAATGACTTTGTCAGGGGGGCAGTACAAACACAACATGGTCGCAAGCATGATTGCGCCGCCACAGCCAAGGTCGATTCCCAAGCATTTCTGGCTCGTTCTCTGTCGGGATGGATGCCTGATCATATCCAAGAGTTCCAGTCGGATAATCATATACTATGCCGCAAGCTCAATACCTGTCTCACCGCCATGAGTTTTGAAGTCCCCAGATGAGGTTCTCATGCAGCCTCGATAAAGCTGCCTGTTCATGTATTCTTTGACACGGATAAGTTTCGATGTGTTGAAAAATCCCGATATGGTGAGTAATGGGAAGAAACATGTGGTGGGAAGGAATGGGCGCGGAATGGAATGGGACGGAACAAATTACCAGAATCAGCGCAGGCCACCTGATGGGTCCCTGACCGTTAACCTGGGATCTACCCGCCATCATTGACCCATCACACCTCTGGCACATATTGTCTCCTTGCGTGCAACTCCTGTCATCCCTCCCACCCCTGCCGGCCCTCAGGCATGTCTCTCCCACCTCCTCCTCCCCTGGCTTTCATCCCCTCCCTTTATCTTCCACTCCTGATGCCCCTCTCTCCCCAAGAATAGTCGTCGGCGTTGGGGGGGAGAGAGGCCATGCCGTCAACATCAATGGCATCCTCGGGAACGTCCCAGATGTTGGCAGCGTTGACAGCCGCTACCAGCTCGTCCTCGACTCCAGGATTTTCCCGAGGATAGAGGGAGGTGGAATGGTTGAGTGTTGCAATGGTCGGGGCAGGTTTGGCTATTGTGTAGGTGAGACCTGAGGAGAAAATGGCTTGCTGTGGGCAAATACACTCTGCAATGAGAGACACACAGTCGTTTATTGTAGGTGAAGCTGCCTTCACTTGGCCACAGGAATCACAAGCCAGCCAACGGCGGTCTTTTGAGCTGTAGATGGCTGCCAAGATCAAAGCGCAGTTGACCGACAAGGATGTAGATTAGGACACGAAGTGCCAAAAACGGCGGTAAAACAGTCGGTGACGACGAATATGCCGGCGCCAGCCGTAGGTAACGTCGAGGCCAGCACTAATGGTATACAGTCAATATCATGAAAGGGACTGGATGCAGGTGTACTATGTAACGACGGATGTGCACAGTGAATGCAGTAGGAATGCGTAGGTGACAACGGATAGATGTAGATGGCAGTGGTAGTATCGATAAGCATGCTTATCAGGACTCGATACGGGGACGTAATAAAGTATAGGTGATGACGGATGTGTCGTGTAGGTGGGGACGGATCGTATTTGGCGAGCATAGATGCACACTTAGGCTGTAGGTAACAGCTTTAGGATCCCAAAATATGAGAAAAATGCCTGGCGATAAGGCCAAAAAGGTAAAGTGTAGGTGGGGGAGGGGTCGAGTGTAGGTAACACTGGCGGTACCGCTGGTTGAGGTGTATGTAATGCACCTACCAATGGGTAGGTGTAGATGCCCCCAGAAATTGGGACCCTTTTTAACATTTCCCACTTATGTGTATGTATGGTATGCACATACATAGGTAAGGTAGGCATATATAGGTCGGAGTTCGTAGTGTGTTTGTTCACAGTGGATGAGTGAGCGGACAGTGCGTGCGTGGACGGTGGGTGGCACGAGCAGGAGACGAATAATAAGAATCGACAATTTAAAGGAATAAATGCCTATGTAGAGTAATTAGAAACCTAATTGCTGATGCCTATGTAGAGAAATTTGAAACCCAATTACTGATTTGCATGGGTGTAATAACGGTTTACCCATTATCCAATTTCTGTTTAGAGACTGGCTCAAACGACTATCTAGATGAACGATGAGTCGTCGCCCGTGCAGCTGCAACAATCACACCAGGAAATAGGATTGCGATGCTGTTGTACTGCAGTCCATCAAAGAAGTGTTCCCCCAGTATTGGGTGGAAGGCATCCCCTCCAAACATGGTAATGAGGCACACGCATGGGAGGGGTCGGCCCTGTGGGAGGAGGTACTAGGTACCATAGGTACTATACTTAGGAGGTGTTGCATGCGGAAATGAAGAGAAAGTGACCTCCTTTAACATCTTCTGTGTCTCATCCACGAAGCTCAACGGCGAACGAACCCTGGTCGGACACCGCACATCGAGGAGAATAACAATAAATGAAAATAGATACTAATATTTAGGTAGTAATTGAAACAGTCTACTTAGGATAAATATGCAATGATACGATGTCATTTCTAACAACTACTTATGTACTCCTATCATTTCTCAACTCTACATAATGTAATAACAACACCAAAATATTGTCTATTCAATCTTTTGAACTGGGTCAATAATTTCTCGAGATCCCTTCATTTCTCGTCAATTTGCATTTTCAAGGCCCTTGGAATTAAATACGATCGGCGATAACGGTTCAAAATAGGGATATTGGTTCAAAATAGGGTTATCGGTTCAAAATAGTTTTTCACTTGTATGTAACGTTGTTTCGCGCGAGCTCGCCGCAGACGCCGGCCACGAGCCGAAATTTTCAACCATGGCAATGAGGGTGCGGCGAGGAAATAACGGCACGCCGCGCAGCGAACCGTACGAACCGACCCGGGGCAGACGTGACCGCAGAATCACCAGCGCGGGGGGAAGGGCGCCGCGAAACTACGACCGAACTGCGAGGAGCGCAGGCGCATCGCGCGGTGCCCCGAAAGCGAAACCATCATAGCGCCAGATGACGTCGTGCAACAGCCAGCTCTCAAGCGCATCTGAGGAGATGCCACTTGGCTCCAAGGCGCCCTTGAGGCGAGACGCAATGGCGGCCACATCTTCCTCCCAACAAGTGACCTCCAGCGCCAGCGCGTCTGGGTCTTCGGCGTATACACCGAAGTCCTCAGCGGCCGGTACCTCCCCCTCGGGGTGCTTTGCCTTCAAGACATCCCGGTTCCAGATTGTTGGGGCCTGTTTGTGGTTAACTCGATTTTTCTTCCCGGCCACACTCCGATAAAACCGAATCCAGAGTTCTTGCTCAAGCTATGGCACGACGCAGAAAGAACGTACTATTGTAAAGCATGCTTCCCGAGAATCCCTCATTGACTCACACACATAGTTCATAACTATATTTCGTATGCTGCTTCTTTTGAATCATCTACTCAATCACCAACCTTGGCCTCTATCCTTCATAGTGAAAACACATTCTTTACAGAGGCCGGCTCCAACGTCTATAGATGATTCATCGTCCGTCGTCCGTTGCCCCTCCAGCTGTCAAACCACACACAAGGAAACATTGCTTCTATCCCGGTGTACTGCAGGCCGAAGGCATTTCCTCCAAACATGGTACGAGGTGCGCGCAAGGGAGGGGTCAACCCTGGGAGGTACCATAGGCACTATCGTATGGTAAGGTGTTGCCTGCAGAAATGAAAAGGAGAAATGATTTCTTATTCAGCACCGGTCCGTCAATCTCATCCACGAAGCTCTGCTGCGAACGAACCCCGGACGGACACTGCACGTTGAGGGGAACAGCAATAAATATTAGTTACTAGGGTACTATTTTTTGAATAATTGAAAAGTACACCAAGAATAAATATACATTTACCATCTCATTTCTAAACTATTTATCACATTTATCAACCATCTTCAAGATATTACATAAAATGTGTAGTAACAACAATTGTGATCCAATCTTTTGATACTCGAGGTTAATTTCTCGAGATCCCTTCATTTCTCTTCAATGTGAATTTTCAAGGCCACCCCCTGGATAGCCGTTGAGCCGACATTCATTTTCAACCATGGCGACGAGGGCACCGTACGCGAGGAAATAAGAACGCGCCGCAGCGAACCCCGGGGGCGGACGCAACCGCAGAGTCAGCGGAGGGGAGGCAGGGGCCGGCGAAAGACGAACCGCGAGGCAGCGCAGGTAGGCAGCGCGGGGGACCGCAAAAAGAATCCATCATGGCGTCGGACGACGACGACGTCGCGGCGACCTACGACGACGACTGGGTCGCCCGCGCGTCCCTCCCCGACGACGACTTCAACGGCACGTCGTCCGGCTACTCCTCCGGCTACGCGGACTACTACGACCCTTCGGACTACCCCGCCTACGACGACGACCGCTACTACTCCACGAAGCACACGATGAGCTGGCTCGACGAGTTCCTGAACAACAACACGGCGACGAAGGAGAACTCGCTGCGGCCGGTGGAAGACGTCAACCCCGACAACGTCCTCGCGACGCTCGCGTTCAACGGCGTCGTGTGCGTCTTCTTGTTGGGAACGTACGAATTGTTGCGACGGTGGATCCCGAGCGTGTACTCCCAGCGATTGGTCCACGAGCGGCAGCGGTACGAGCGCGAGGGGGGGCGGGAGGGGGGAGGAGGAGGGGGAGCGCGGGGAGGGAGGTGCGGCGTCGAAGCGTGCGCTTATATAGAGACGAAGTTCGCGAGGATCAGCCGGATGAAGGCGTCGGGGACGAGCTTGGCGCGGCTGAGGGCCGACGGGAGCTTGCTGAACGCGGGATCGGGGTCGGGAGAGCAGCGCGAGGGCGAGTGCGGCGTCGAGGCGGTCCCGATCGCCCCGGGCGAGGGAGGGAGCGCGGCGCGCGGGGGTGACGGAGACGGAGGAGGCGGGGGAATCGCTTCGATCGTCGACGGCGCGATCGTCGAGACGGTCGCCAACGACCTGGTCGAGGACGACGAGGACTCCCTCGCCGCCCGAAGCTGCGCGAGCCTCCGGGAGCTCGAGGAGCCGTGCGAGGCCTTCCGCGACCGCGTCGCGGAGGCGACGTGCGCGGACGACGACGGGGGCCGCGCCGTCCGGACCGTCGACCCCGAGCAGATCTCGGCGTGGACGGCCCGGCTCTGCGAGCGGACCTTCTCCTTCCCCGTCCTGGAGTGGTGCGTCCCCGTGTACAAGACGCCGTGGTCGACGTATCGCAATCTGGCGGGGCTGGACACGTACTTCTACCTGCGGTACATACGGATGTGCCTCAAGATCACGGCCGTGAGCTCCTTCTGGTCGGTCTTGATCCTGTGCCCCGTGTACGCCACGGGGGGGGGGGACCAGAGCGGGTTCTACTACCTGAGCATGGCCAACGTGTTGCCGGACGACAAGGGGCGGGTGTGGGTCCCCACCATCTTCTGCTGGGCGTTCACGATGTACTGCTGGTTCTGCGTCCGCGAGGAGATGATCCACTTCGTGGAATTGAGGATGGAGTTCCTGGGGGGCGAAGAGGAGGAGCAGATCCTCAGGCGGAGGAAGGCAAGGTCGTCGACGAGGGGGAGGGCGAGCGCGGGGAGGAGCGGGGAAGGGGGACGAGGGGGAGGGGGAGGAAGGGGAGGGCCGGGGGCGTACGAGTCGCCCGGCGAACCGGACGGTAAGGACCCGGGCGAGGACGGGCGCGGCCGATCCCGATCCCCCCTCCTCCCCGACGGAGAGGGCGGCGGGGGAGGCGCGGGGGGGACGCGCCTCGGCGGCGTCCCGTCCTTGGCCCGCGCCGGCGAACGAATGCCGCCCGATCCGCAAGTCCAAAAGGAAATGAGGCAGCACCGTTATTCGCTCCAGGTAGAAAAAGTCCCCGTCGCCCTGAGGTCGAACACGGCCCTCTTCAATTACTTCAACGAGATGTTCCCGAACCAAGTGCATTCGGCGTGCATCGCCATGTGAGTTTCGCCCGTTTCGTTGCGCCCGTTTCGTTTTTGCCCCGAAACCCCGTCCGTCGTGCCGCGCGCGATCGCCGCCTCACGACAACATTCTTCCGAAACGAAAAGGAACGTCCCCGACCTCGAGAAGTTGTCCGCTCGGAGGCAGCGCGTCTGCCGTCGCCTGGAGAAGTCCCTCGCGTACTACACGGTCACGGGAATACGACCCACCCACGTCGCGGGAAGGCCGCGAGTCAAGTGCTGCGGCATCGAGAGCACCCCCATCGACGGTTGGTGCCTCCTCTGCTGCTGCTTCTACGATTCGTGCCGGTGAGTGAGGGCGCCCTCTGGCGTGTTGGAACTTGGAACCCCCCGCTCTGCGACCGATGATTCAACCGTCGCTCCGTTTTCCCCGCCGAAGGATGCGCACCTACCTCGCGAAAGACGACGAGGATTCCGCGGTCGTCGAGGCGTACGACATAATGCCCGACAAAGGAGAGATTGTCGATTCCATATCGTATTACACCCACGACTTGGCGAGCTGCAACTTGCGCATGAAGCGTCTGCAGGAGGAGAAGTTCCTCATCGCCGAGACGGGGAACGCCTCCCACGGGCGGTACGCGGCGGACGCGTCCAATTGCGATTGGTACACCCAGCCGCTGGGCATGCTGAAGACGTCCGCGGCCATGGCCGCGGAGGGATTGCGAGAGGAGTTCGAGGTGTCGGGCGAGGAGGACTACTTGGGCGACGGGATCCCGAGCGGCGGCGGCGGCGGCGCCGGGTACGGTTCCACCGCGACTTACTACGAGAGGTCAGATTCTTCTCAGTCCGCATCCAGGCAAAGGCTTTCCGAGAAGAAAACGAGGCTTATAGACGAAGACCACTTGGAAGATGATGAACGTCGCGCCGATGTCAATTCCACTGCCTCCTCGGCCGTTCCGCCTGAGGACACAGAAGTTCGACCGTCGGAGAAAAAGAAACGGAAGAAGAAGTTCTACCACAGGTAAGAATGTACCTTGTGATTACGTCAAAGCGCTCATTCTTACACACGTCTCACATGCCCCGAACTCTATCTAGGCCGTACACCTGGCTTCGTGCGATTCTTTGGCGGATGGGGGTCGACTTCTTAGCCGCGGGCCTAGACGAGGTTCGAAACCGCACCGATGTGGTGGTCGACAGCGTGACCCGCCCATCCATGTCCTCGACCGGTTTCGTCACCTTCAAAACGCTCACCCCCGTCACGGTGACAACTTCAGCTCCGCTCACTTACAACCGAAACCCTATGGAAGTGTCGATCGCACCCGAACCTAGAGATTTAGTTTGGAAAAACGTTCAGATCGATCGAGATATTGGCACTGGGAGGGCATTTGTGGCAGATGTCCTTTTGGGACTTGGGGTGCTCCTGTGGAGTATCCCGTTGACCCTCATTCAGGCCTGGGCAAAAGTGGAGTTTGTGGGTGAGCAATTGTTCTCGGTGACCTTACTCCCGGCTCGTTTGCTTGCGACGGCTCACCTGGTACTTACCATTCTCGACAACGACTTGCAGCTCTCATTCCTGGCTTTGAGTGGGTCGGTAAAGTACACGGCGACAAGTTGAAGCCTTTGATAAATGCTTACCTCCCGGTCATCACTCTTCTGGGATTGATCCTCATTCTCCCACTCATTTTCCAATTGGTGGCAACATCTTACGAGAAACGAAAGACCCTCAGCGGGGTTCAGAACTCAATCGTTGGGAGATATTTTTACTACCAGCTGGTAAGTCCACCTGCATGAGGATATCAACACTTCGAACAAGCCACTCAACAATTCTAACATTTCGAACAGGCAAATATATACATAACGGTCACTGCTGGTGCATTGTGGACATCGCTTGCGGACATCATCGATCATCCCCAGCAGTTGCTTGTTATATTAGGAGAGTCGCTGCCTAAATTGGCAGGCTATTTTATATCTTTGCTCCTTACAAAAACATTGGCAGGGTTACCAATGGTTCTTCTTAGAGCTGGCGCACTTAGCCGTATGATGTTCATGAGGTCGTGCTTTAACAAAAGGAGATTGACCGATCGAGAACTGAGAGAGGTTTATCGGAAGCAGCCTCTCTTCTTTGGGTGGGAGTACCCGACTCAGTTTTTGGTGATCATCATTTGCTTCACTTAGTAAGTTCTTGAAGTTTCAGCCCATTTGTATTAGTGTTTAGCTAACCTTGACTTCGTCTCCTACGCAACCCCCCCTTTCCAGTGCATGCATCACTCCAATCGTCCTTCCTGTGGGAGCAGTCTATTATTTCTGCGCTTTGCTTGTGTACAAGAAACAATCACTCTATGTTTACACTCCGACATACGAAAGCGGAGGCATGATGTTCCCACAAGCTGTTAGCAAGACGCTATTCGCACTGCTGATAAGCCAGTTAACATTCATTGGATACACGTTGATCAGGAAGGGAGTCTTTCAGGTGAGGAGTAAATGCAATTTTCTTTACGCGGCAATGGGCCACTATCACTTGAACTGTCCTTACACCTTTTCTATCATCAACTTCAGATCATCCTTCTTGCTCCTTTACCTTTCTTGACCATTTTCTTCACCATCTTCATCCAACACCGGTATGTCACCCCGAGCAGAATGCTCAGTCTTGAACGGGCCGTCAAGATCGATGCTCTGCTAGACCAGCCAGAATTCAGTGACGAGGCGTACCAGCAACCTTGTTTGACTGAAAAAGCATCCGCTCCTGCGTTTGAGACCGATGATGAAATCCTCACCGAAGTAATGGAGAACTTGAATCGCTTGCAGAACGTCCTGTCTGAGCCATCTCAGACGGAATCAGGGTCATCTCAAAGGGTACCAGAGCCAACTGGAATTGTTTAATAGGTCATAGATGGGAACCAATGATTTTAGAAACGCCGGCTTCTTGTGGGGTTTGTCGGGTTCGGGGGCATCCGTAGGGGCACCAATATACTCTATTTACATACAAGTTGCTTTTTAATCATTCATAAGAAGGTCTATGTTAGCCCAGATGTGGCTTGAGAGCTTCATGACGATTTTGTCTGCCCCAGGTGGTAGCTGGGTTTCGCAACTTTGTGATCACTCGATCGTCGGGGTGAATGGTTCCACGATTGCTTCCATGTCAACTTCAAAGCATGGCTGATTGA
>JALLPA010000227.1:0-17865 GCA_036939895.1 Thalassiosira exigua
CATGCAGACGTTCAGGGCCCTTGAAGCACCCAGGATTTTTACGAGTCCGAGCTCGACGTTGCTGCCTAATCATGAGTGGGAGGGATACACTCAGTCTCCTCTGAATGACCTGGGCTAAGAGCACATCCTACAATAGATCTAATAAAACATCCACTAGATGCTTGGGTAAAGATCCTAAACTATTCTTCAGGCACTGCTCCACCCCCACCTCCCTTCGGGATTCCCGATCCTGTTATGGCCTCACTGGCCACACGTGGGCCTCTCCTCTCAGGTGCTACCCACGCTCAATCCCAAACCTTTGCCCTCTAGCAGTTCCAAAGGCAAAAGTACTCATCCCTCTTGACCTAAATTTGGGACTCAAACAGTATATACCTCCCCCAATGAGCAATAAACCAACCCACTGTCATCACAATCTATGGCTGTGGATCCTATTGTGCACATGTCCCAATCCAGAGTCGCCTACCGCATATTGGATCCTTACAGAATTGAGCTTATTTTATCAGACTTGTGGGCAAGCTCAGATGCCTGCATACTGTCACAGCTTGGTTCATGGTTTGGCCTATTGGCACCCACCATACCAACAACCTTGTCCATTGCCTTACTTGCTTGTCTCTAACTACCTCATATCTAGACAGGCAAGATCATTGGTGGCAAATTCAACCCCTACCTATGTAGAGGCAGATGCATCACAAGAAGCTTCTCCTACCATCCAATTCAAGGGGATGATCCTGCATAACAGGGCATTGAAAAGGGTGTAGAGGTTACCCCCCCTATCTCCCCTCTCTCCCCTCTTGCCTTCTTCCTCCAAATCTCCAACCCACGGGATCTTGAAGAGAGTCCTTGTAGCACCTGAGCCCTCTGCAACTCAATACCGGCCAATGCTCAACCATATACATCCAGAAGGACCCCTTTATTCTCCTTGCAGTCTCTGTCATTCACAGCTTCCTCAAAGATGTATTTTCATGTCAACTACCGCAGGGTGGATGGAGAGAAAACTCTGCAGGACAGTTGATTCCTCAAAAAGCTTAAGTAAAACTTGGAGATAGAGAGAAACACGACACCATTGCAGTTGGTAGATTGAATGAAAAGCCCTTCAGAAAAACGGTTCCATGTTCTGTACATGCTTGAAAGGACAGGAGGGGTTGACGCACACCTGCCCCCTCCTCATGATGGCTCCACAGATTGCCCGGATTCCCATAGTGTTAGTAGATGTTGAGAAGGTCTTCACCAGAGGTTTTGATCTTGGCCTTGATGTCTTCAACATGTTTTGTCTCAGGCTTGAAATAAGAGGTACCTTCATAAGCCTCACACTATTTGTCTTGCAAAGATCCCTTCTTGTGGCAGAGATGCCCATCACGTGCTGCTGCATAATCATGAGTGGGGGGGGGGGGGGGGGCTACTTTGTCACTTCTGAATGAAATGGACCTGGAGCACATTTGCCGATAGATATGATAAACCTTCATCAGATGATGGGATAAAGATTACAGACCATTCTTCAGACACTGCTCTATCCCCATCTCTCTTTGATATGCCTGGTCCTGTTGGGGCCTCACTAGACACAGGCTGCCCTCTTGGGTGCTACCCAAGCTCAAACCCAAAATGTTGACTTCTGGCAATTCCAAAGGCAAAACTATAACAAAGAAACCCCCCTCCCCCAGACACAAGCCAGGGACCTCAACAAATGACATTGTGCACAACAGGGAAGAAACCAATTCACCGGTATCACGATCCATGGTCCTGGCCTCATTGTTTGCATGTCCAAGTCAGAGCCCCCCACCACAGCTTGGATGCATGGAGGAGAAGGCAATCTGTTTAGATACAAAGTACAGTATATATGTATGTAGTTAGGTAGCTACAGTCGGGATAATCTCATAATTTTTCAGTTCACATGGTTACAACATGATTTGTTAGTTTTTACTAGACAGTGTTACTTTCTATGCTTTGGAATGGCTTCCTTTGCATCAAAACAGTTTATCAGACCCATACGCATCGTATGCCAAGGAGGTTCGCGTGGCACTGACTGAGACTATGGAAATGAAACTTCAGGGCGCGAGAAGCTCAATGGTGAAGTTTCTGAAAATATTTGGCATCAGCGGTCCTCGGAGAGGACACTCGAGCTAGAAGAACGAAAGTCTGTGTTATGCACGGCCATCAACCATGAGGGCAGGGAGCCCGAGACTGGGAGACGGCCGACGCAGCTGCGTTCGCCGTCAGGCAAACCAGATGGCCGACAATTGAACAAGCACGGCAATGGCGAGGAGGCCAAGGAGGTTGCCGAACCATGAAGGAGGGCGCAGATATTGTAGGAGATGGAGCGGGAGCCACTTCCATCCGCCCAGCCGGAGGTAACCCGAAGCAATAAAGGTTGCAATGAGAGGAGGGACCAGGCTGAGGAAGATGGCTGAACGGGATTGATCACTCCGTTAGGCTGACTAAAAAGAGCCGAGGTAACTCCCCACACGGCACGAGAGTGGACGGAAACGTCGCAGCTATTTGCAGTACGAACGAGTGGGGATGGGAGGGGCGACCGCGCCGGTCGTCACCGTCCCCACACAGTTCAACGGGCATGATGAGGTGCAGCCCACTGATGAAAAGATAACAATTACACCATGTCCGAAGGGACAATGAAGGTTGAGCCCCACAACCATAAAGAAAGGGGACGAAGCTGGGAAATGTTCTATGCTGAGATTTTGATGACCGAACATGGGAGCCGCGAGGCGCAGGGTCAATGTGTCCCCGAGCTCCACTGGTTATATTGGGACGTGGCAGCGTAACGATGAGGAGCCTTCCCAGGCCCTTGGCTCGCCAAATTTATGAGAAGGGGCGAATTGTAGAGGGGCCCTTCCCACGTGGTCAAGGAAGATATCCTCAGACTTTTCGGATAGGAGGAAATGTCGAGGTGCATCCTTTCTGGCAAGTGAACCCCCAGGAGGGCCACTAAGTGGACACTGGGGGATGGGGTGCCACTAAAAGTGGATGCTGGATGCCTTCACGCACCAACGGTAAGGATGAAGGTCCATGTGTAGATGACTTGTGGGGCACGAGTTGCTTTCACAAGTGCATGAGGCTCGAAGAGTCGAATTGCTGTTCGCTGTTCTTCTTGAAAGCTGGGCTTTTCCCTGGCGATGGACCTTGACGGACGACAAGATGAGTTAGCATGGGCGCTGCTTGCGCGGTACCTGCAAGGTGGCCCTAATGATGGGAACGCAATCACAGCCACTCCAGTCAACAAAACTGGAGCAAGTGAATCCATTAACGTCCAGACGCCACACTGTCATATGCAAATATGCGGATGCTGACAATCTGCGCCGAATTACGGCCGTCGGTTGTGATAGTGCGTTGGCTCTGACCGGCGTTGTTTGGCATTGAAACGCACGAGGTTGGCGCTAAAGGGCATCCGCGCTCGTCCAGGACCACGTCAATGGACTTGACGTGATGTCAAAAGAAGAGAAGGAGAGCGCGCGGCTATGGCAGTGTTTGTTATGTCCATACTTCGTAGGTAGAGGCTCGCTTTGCGCAGCGCTCATTGACCGATCATTTGTATGGTTATCCCCGGCACTTTGTTTCAGCAAGGAATGCCTAACACTCGCCACGTATGCTGCCGTGAATTACGACTCGTGGCCATTGGCATTACGTGTTCCGATCCATGCTATTGCATCTCGTGACATCTGCGGTTTGTTGCCGCTGATCGCCTTTGCGTGGCTTGAGGGCCTCTTACCTGTTACCACTTGTTGTGGTTGACGTTTGAGCTGGCTTGTCTGGCGCTTGGCGTCTTCAACATTTGTTCCAGCACGAACTTAAACTGCTAGTTTTGAAATGAACTAAAACTATGACATTGTGGTCTGTCTAGCTGTGCGTGCTATGGCGTATAATACCGTACTGTATAGCTCTGCTGCGCTGGAGTTTGCTGGTCAGCAAGGCGCTCGATATGCTTGGTGAACATGGCGCCTGGGGCAAAGACTTTAAAAGCTGCAAGTGATGGCCGGTGTGCGTCGAATCATTGCTCACCTTTGTCACTGAGACGTCAGCCAGGAAGGAAGGGTGGCAGAGCCTCAGGTCAGGCTCTGTCCTTCGATATCTCTCTCCATATGAGCATGCCTTGGTGGTATTCTGAGGTCTGGGGTGAATGTGCCTTGGCCTATGGCCATCGACTACTGCGTTCAGAGATAAACTAAAACATCAATGGGTGTTCATAGATGAACTAAAACATCAACTGCATGAATCGATACGAAGCTGGCCCTTGGGCGTTTGGATACAAAACTCAGCGATGAGTCTAAACATCACTTGTCGCTGGCTCATGGGTAGAGCTATGCATTGATGCGAAGCAGGCTTGAGGGTGCTTCGACAGGAGAGTTGGCAACGAGTAGCTTTGTGACTATTAGAGCACGGCATTTGGTTTGGGGTCGGCCTTGCGGACCTTACGCGCACTTACATGTTCTTGGGAATGACACGTAAGCTCTCTTTTGTCGGGGCTTGCCTCCTTGGCGCCCCTTCTTTCTTTTAGCCTTGATGGCACATGAGCAGTTCAATGGTTCGGGCTGACACTCAGTGATGAGTTTGAATATCTCCCCCCTGACGTTGGTTGCTATTTGAGAGTGACCTTTAATGGCATTGTTCTGGCCTGCACAAAATGACGTCGTTCTGCCTCTTCGTTTGAGCATATTTGCAGTAAGGTTTTGTCCGAGATGACCTCTGTGTTCCATCTCTGGAAACTTTTATGTTTCCCAGTGGATTTTCAGTCCGCCAAGTGACACGCTGTCTGCTGAACAGTTGCTTGGGCCGCTGCAGACTGCCGAAGGAGATTGGGCAACTGACTGGCGCACTGACACTTTTGTTGTGCCAAGGCAGCCAGTGGATGCCTAAACTTTCGTCGACATCGGCAAAATGTTTATGTACTCAAATTGCTACATCTTGAAGTCAAGCCTGGGAAATATATAGCATGTGCTGCTCAGGTGAGGGCACATGCAAGAAATGCCCAGATTTTATGCCGGAGCAACACAACATCCCTTGCTACAAGCCAATATGCAACTGTGTTTTGGCTTGATGGGAGATGTTGGCCGTCAACGGCCTGGATGCATGTGTGATTACATTGCACAATGAGTGCGGCCTGGCACTCAACAAGCAGTGAGGCCTGGCATTCTGAAGCACTAATTCGAATGAACGTATAAGGTGTCGCCTTAGGTTGACCTTCGTCTTGATGACGTATGTTGGTCTACCCCATGGTGCTGACATTGGCCTATGTTGGCCTTTGTATATAGGACACTGCGTTGACCTAAGGGGGGCCAATTGCATAATTGCGTCGACGTTGGCCTAGACAGGCCTTTGCCGCAAAGCTTGGCGCTGAACTATGGTGGGGTCCGAAAAGGTGTTAAAAGCTGGTTTATGACTTGTAGTCGCTAACCTCCGGAAGAAAGGATTGCAGACCCATCCTCAATTCTGGTCAAAGTAGGGAACGGAGAGAAGTAGATGTGGCACTGATTGCTGAAATCTGGAAAAGCCGAGGGATTTCCAGGTAGAGTGTTGGATATATCAATACAAGTGATGGTATAAGTTGACGGCGATGAACAAATAACTCATATGAGCACATCCCTGGTGATGATGCAGTGTACAATCCTCGCGTCCCGGCAAAGGCCAAGGTGTTTGAGATTCGATCTCATCATCAGGAGACAGAACTGTGTAGCATAATCACCTTACAAAGGCCCATGGGATGCATCTAAAGATTTCTGCCCCCCCCCCCCCCCTTTTGTCAATTGTTTTACGCATCTGGTAAAATATTGGCAATCTACAGGAGGGGTATCTATTTCAACGAGTTACACGACAACACTGATTACTAAAGTACGTATGTACTCAATTTAGTTCAAGGTTATTTGTTAGTTGTTATGACTTCAATGATAATTAGAAAACACCAGAAACATAGAACACATCCTTTTGTTATGACTAAGTATCGGATAAAGCAAAACATACATTGTGGTCACACATCGAGGATAGATATTTGGCAAAAGACTCAACATACACTGCCTTGATGTTTGACGTTCATGTAGATAAATGGTATAAGTAGAATAGACTAACAATGAATGGGTCATTGAAGATGACACAAGGGAGGCCACGGCCGACTGCCGGCCCTGAATAAGAAAATTGACGAGACCACGGACCACGGCCCATGACCATTCAGAGCCTTGCAGTCGGGAGGAAACTTGACTCTGCGGTGATGTGTGTTTTTTTTCAGCTAGAACACTGCGTTTGTCCCCATTTTTCAGACTGGATATGGGGTTTGTGCGAACTTGGTGCGGGATTCATCGAAACTACTTGAATAAAAGCATGCCCTGGCTGTGACCTGGTTTTCAAAATGTTGCGAAGAAAAAGTATCGAGTTCTAAATGGTTCGCACGAAGCTTGCCTGCAATGTCGACAAAATTATTCCCACCTATCGCAGCGATAATGCTGAATACATATGTACATATCAAACATGTACATATATCGCCAATACGTCGAAACGCATCTTCCTGAGTTGCAAAGATGATTTTGGCGCCAACCACACGCAGATTATATTGTAGGAAGCAATATGATATTTGGCGCGGACACCCTCCTTGATTTTGACGCGAAACAATGCGAAGACATCACCATGACCGCGACGGCGACGGCGACGGCGACGGCGACGGCGACGGCGAGGTGCATCCAGCCCCCCCGGTCGTCCCCTTCGCGACCCCCGTCGGGCGGCGTCGGAGGCCGCCGGGCGGCGGACGAGCGGGAGCAGTCGGCGGCTGGCGCCGGGGGCGCCTCTCGACGGGCGACCCCCGCGCGACGGCGACGGCGGTCGAAAATCCCCGGTCGAATGGGGGCGCCGGACGAGCGGTCCGTGGGCTTCGGGGGCCATCCAGAGCCTCCCGCCCTTCTTCCCATCCGGCGACCCTTCCGACCGGCGAGGCGCCGCGTCGGTCGATCGGCGCGCGGTTGCTCGGGGGGGGGGCGCGGGGCGGCGCGGAGAGCGGGCGACGATGGACGACCGCGACGCATCGACGAGAGGGTTTCGGACCGCCCGGCCGATCCCGATGCTCGGAGCGAGGCGAGGGAGGCAGGAGGGCCGAATGAAGAGGAGGTCGCTCGAGGGTCGAGGGTCGAGGGTCGAGGGGCGCAGTCGGAGGGAAAAATGATATTTTCACTTTCTCCGCGCCTGCGTCAGCAGCGCCGCTGTGAAAATGAAAATGAAAAAAAATAACGGGCTCGAGCGCGCTCGACGAAACCGTCGAAACGACGATGAAGTTCGTGGCGGGGCGCGTTCAAAACTAAAAAGCGAACGGTCGAGCCTTCGACGAGTCGTCCGCGGTCCGTGGTCGATCCCTTCCATTCGGCGCCTCATCGTCGCGTCGGAGCATCAAGGATCAAGGATCGCTATCGGGGGGGTGGTTCGAGTTTTCAAACGACGAGATCCATCGCGGCTCGGATCCGGCCGGGACGACGGGCGGCGGCATCGTCATTCTAATTCGTAGCATTGTGGGTCAGTCTTAGGTCGGTAGTTGGCAGTTTGGGCGACGGCGGGGACGGAGTTGGCGGAGAGCGGCGAGCGGCGACGGCGGCGGCGTTCGAATCGGCGGCGCTGCCGTTGTCGAAAGCGACGAGGCGTCGCGGGCGAAATCTACGACCTCGCAGCGACGAACTTCGTAGGGAGCAATGCTGCAGTTCCTAGCGGCGGCGCTGCTGTCCCTCGTCGCCGGAGACTCCTCCGGCGGCGGGGGCGCCGACCCCGGCTTCGACGGCAACGGCGGCTTCCGCGGGGTCGAGCGCCGCTTGGCCGTCGAGCCGGCGGACGGATTCCAGAAGAACGGCGTCAACGTCGCGACGTGCGAGGATTCCAACGCGGGAGCGAGCGGGAGCTACTGGTGAGTTTCGGTCCTTCGGTCGTTTCGCTTCTGCGACGAAGGCCCCTCGCTGCGTCGTCGGCGACGCCTTCGGACGACGGGGTCCTACGCGGAACCCCTCGTTTCGCCGCGTCGAATTTTCGTTTTTCGACGCGATTCGTTTCGAGGCGAGGCTCCCTCCGAGCCGCCCTACGCCCGTTGGGGGCGTCGTTTTCGTTGGGCTCTTGGGAGATGTTTCGTTTTCGCTCTTAATGGGATGGGGGGGGGGACTCGAAGAGAGGCCCCTTTCATCTTGTCTCGACGTTTCGTTCGTGCCATCTGTAGATTAATCCTGTCATTGGAGCTCGGCGCTGCACGCTCAGGGTCCTTCGACAGCCTCCTTACATACTGCCGTCATTGGAGGTTCTACTACGCGTGGGATTGTCGATTTCCTCGCGATCCTCGACCCTAATTCCTGAGCCCCCTCGATCTTCTTTGCTGCTTCGCAGGGACTCCTTGGCGCGATGCGGGTCCTGCCTCGACGTCCCCGGATGTCGGTTCAGCCTCACCACTTTCCGCTGCCATCAAGCCTCCGACGCCGACGGCGAAGGCGATGATGTCGACGACAACGACATCCACGCGGGAGACGACGACGAAGGAGGGGAGTGGGCCCTCGAGCCCGCCTCCTGCCCTCCCCTCATCTCCTGCTCCCACACGTCGTGCGCCGCGTGCTCCCTCCACGCCAACTGCGCGTGGTGCCAGAACCTCGACCGGTGCATGGACAAGTCCGAGGCGGCCTTCGTCCGATGCAAGGGCAAGGTCCTGGAGGGAGGGACGTGTCCGTATCCCTTCGTCGACGAGACCGCCGTGGAGGGGAACCTCGTCGTCTCCGGAGACGCCGACCTCGGCGGAGGCGTCCTCCACGTTTCGGGGCCGTGCGACGAGGCGGAGTGCAACGACTCCGGATTCCACTCGCTCGTCCTCGACGGGGGGAGCTTCGACGTCCGCTCCGGGGGACGGATCTCCCTCACCGCCGCGAACAGCGACGAGTCGAACGTCCCCGCCTCCGAGGTCCTGCTCCAATCTGGCTCCGGCACCAACAGGGTGGGAGGATCGGGAGGAGATCTCTTCGCCTTCGCGGGAGATTCGGCCGGGGAGTTGTCCTCGGGAGGTCTGCCCGGACAAGGCGGGAGCGTCTACGTAGGCGCCGGACGAGCTACCGGAGTAGGGTCTACGGGAGGGTCGATCGACCTCGTGGCGGGCGACGGCGCCGAATCTGGCGGCGGCGTAGGAGTGCGCTCTGGCTCAGGAGACGTGATCAGCGGCGAGCTGGTCATTGCATCCGGGAGGGGTCTGGGCGAGGGCTCCGCGAGCGGAGACGTGCGCGTCGGCTCGGGGCCTACGGACGGAGCGGAGGCGCCCTCGGGCGACGGTGAGTGATTCATTTCCTGGCTCTGGCTTGCAGACGATGTGCCCGCACACATGCGCATGCATGGAGCCACGCCATTCGAAAAGTTATTGTGATCACCAAAGGACGGACGCACACCATTGCTCTTTGCTCACCCCTTGCCTCTCAACGAACAGTGATCGTCTCCACCGGACCCACGACCGAATCGCCCGCCGGCTCGATCCGGCTCGAGGGAGGCACCTCGACGCAAAGCGCGGGCGGCGACGTGGACATCGTGGGCGGAGGGAGCACGGACGCAGGAACTGGCGGACGGGTGTTGCTGGGTGAGTTCTTTCGTCCTCTTTGCACTACAGGCAATCATCAGACCCAGTCTTCGCCGTCCTCAACCTCGTCTCGACGTCGTTTTCACATGCCATCGCTCGTACGAACTTTGATCGCGACCCACAGAGAGCGGCGAGAGCAACTCCGTCTACCTCCGAACCTCCCCCTCCCGCTTCTCCTCAGCCGGATCCATCGCCCTGTCCACCGGCTCCTCCTCCGGCGGGGACGGAGGCGCCATTACCCTCGAGACCGGCACTTCCTCCTCCGGCGCTCCTGGTGCTGTTCGAGTGGCCTCTGGAGACGGCGGCCCTGCTGGCGGAGACGTCATCGTGTCTTCGGGAGACGCGACCGACCCAGCCTCGAAGGGGGGAAGCCTCTCCCTCTCGGCCGGATCCGGACTGAACTCCGATGCCTTCGACGGAGGGGACGGAGGGGATCTCGCGTTGTCGGCGGGGCATGCCTTCGGAGAGCACCCCAACAAGGACGTAGGGGGATCCGTCGAGATACGATCCGGTGACGCTGTGGCCGCTTCTGGGGGCGCCCTCCGCCTCCTCTCGGGGAGCAGCGCGCAAGGCTCTTCCGGGGCCATCCTTGTCTCGACCGGCGCCTCGAGCGTCACGGGGGGCGTCTCCGTCTCGACGGGTAGTGCTGACGATGGCGACTCCGGACAACTCCGCCTCGCCACGGGAGACGCCTCCGCCCCCGACGCCGCGTCGGGGGACCTCTCCCTCCTCGTGGGAACCTCCACGGCCGGACCGGGGGGAGACGTCGTCGTCGGCGCGGGACATTCCCAGGGGAGCGAGAGCTCCGGAGGATCGCTGTACCTGCAGAGCGGCTCCAGCGCACTGTCGTCGTCGGGGTCGATTACCATCGAGAGCCCCGACGTGACTTCGTCGAACCTCTCGGGTCCCTCTGGCTCCATCATGGTGTCCACGGGGAATGCGTACCAAGCATCTGGCTCTTGTAAGTCCATCTTTTGGTTCCCTGTCCAATTTTCATTGTTCCCAACTTCAGCTCACCCCTTANTCTGGCTCTTGTAAGTCCATCTTTTGGTTCCCTGTCCAATTTTCATTGTTCCCAACTTCAGCTCACCCCTTACCCTTGAACCCACCCTCCATCACCTGGTGTTTTGCAGTGAGCATCTCCACCGGCTCCAGCCTCGAAGACCGCTCCGGCTCCATCACCGTCGGCGCTGGCTCCTCGTCCTCCGGACCCGGAGGCGCGATCTACCTCCAATCGGGCTCTACCTCCGACGCAAGCGAAACCGGTGGACCGACCGATATCCAAGCCGGGGACGGAATCGGCGGAGGCGGCGCCGTCCGCCTCTTTGGAGGGCGGGACCTCGGCGCCGACGAAGACGATCCCAAGTCCGGAGGGGCGGTGTCAATGGAAGCTGGGCCTTCCACCCTGGGCACTGGAGGAGCCGTGTCCATCTCGGCCGGGTCGAGCGAGAGCGGTCTGGGCGGGAGCCTCTCCATCGCCTCCGGCTTCTCCGACGCCACTACCAGCGGCGACGTCTCCGTCGTCAGCGCCGACGGATCCATCGACGGGTCGAGCGCCAGCGGCAGCATGCACATCGCGACCGGTGCGAGCTACGACGAATCCTCGTCGAGCGGATCCATCTCGATCGAGACCGGGGAGAACGCCCTCGGTCAAGGCGGGAGCATCGTGATCAAATCCAACCCTGGCGCCCTGTCGGACGGAAGGAGTGTCGACATCTCCGCAGGCGATACCGGCGGGTACGCCTCCAAGGGTGGCTCAATGACCATCTCGGCGGGCGGGGGGAGGAATGACGACGAAGGAGACGGTGGGTACGGAGGAACGCTCGAGCTCGTGGGAGGCTTCGCAAACGGGAGGGCCAGGATCAACAACGGAGGAGATTCCGTCCTCCGGGGAGGAGACTGTGAGTCGAAAGAATGATGATGATTCCCCGCCGATAGACTTTGACAAAGTTGTTCACACTTTCTACCTTCGCACTTCCTCGCTCCTCCTCGAACGAAACAGCCATGGCCGGGATCGGAGGAGCCGTCCGCATCTCGAGCGGCGCCAGCTCCGATGGGTCCTCGGGCCAAACGGAGTTGGGAACCGCGCCCAGCGGTCCGAACGGCGTGTCGGGAGACGTCTACATCACCACGGGGGCGTCCCAAGCCTCGACGTCCGGAGCGATCGTACTGCAGACCGGTTCCTCCAAGCGCGGCGCCGGTGGCGACCTCTCCCTCATGAGCGGGAACGGAGGCGGAATGTCCGACGGCGGCGACATCAACCTCCGCGCTGGCCTGACGACCGCGCAGGGCCGCAAGGGCGGGACGGTCTCCATCGCCGGCGGGGAGGGGAGCAGCGCCCACTCCACCGACGGCGGGGATGGAGGCGAAATTTCCCTGATTGGTAAGCTTTGTTTCGCCAGATGACTTGACTGTCCCCGTCGTGCGAACGATGCTCAATATCCGATGTCCCTTCTGATCCCTCTCTTCCCGTGTGCAGGAGGAGAAGCCAAAGGCGAGAGCACGTTCGACAATGGCGGAAGCGTCTCGATCAAGGGCGGCACCTCCCTGGCGGGCTACGGAGGGTCGCTCGAGTTCGTCTCGGGAAAATCCACCGAATCGTCGTCAGGAGACGTTCGTGAGTCGCCCTCTGTCGTTCACGTCGAAGTTACCTTCGCAATGATACCATCTCAGCCCCCTCACCTAATCGTTTCTTCCTGCTCCACTTTGCCTCTCGCTCGTTCTTCTTTCGCAGTGATCGCGAGTTCTCCCTCCGGAGTCAAGGACGGCTCCAGCGGATCGCTGACGCTGGCGACCGGAACCGTCAAGGGAGGGCACGGACAAAGCGGGACCATATCGTTGAGCACGGGCGACGTCGTGGGCGGACCTTCCGGAGGGGTCAGCATCGAGGTGGGCGAGTCGAGGGAGACGGAGGAAATCGGTGGATCCATCTCCTTCCTCACGGGACACAACCCCGACACTTCGAGCGGATCGTTCCGCGTCCAGACGGCCGATGCCGGGCGGCGCGGCGATTCGGGAGAGATCTCGCTATCTACGGGCTCGGCAAAACTTGGCAACAGTGGTCCAATCTACCTGCATACGGGCCCGGCGGCGACTGGCACAGGGGGCGCGATCCAACTCAAGGTCGGCTCGACGAGCAGCAAGCACCCCGGAGGGAACTTCCAAGCCTTCGCGGGCGACACCGACGGGATGCTGCAAGCGGGCGGGCAAGTGGACATTGTCGCCGGCAGCGGCACGCACGCTTACGGTGGCATGGGTGGCGACGTTCGCATCCATTCGGGCAGTGCCGGAGGAGAAGTCGAAGGTGACGCGGGCTCCATCCAACTGGTCAGTGGATCTGCGATTGGAGGCACGGGCGGATCCATTTTGGTTCAAAGCGGCGGATCGAAGGATGGACAAAGCGGCCCCATCGTCGTCGCAACTTCCGATTCTCCCAAGTCGGGCGACCTGTCTCTGAGCACTGGCACATCGTCCTCTGGTAATTCCGGCGAAATCTCGATATCCTCCGGCGATGCCTTCAGAAGCTCAGACCCGATGTTCCCACACAAATCCGAGGCGAGGGCAGGGTCGCTCTCTTTGAAAGTTGGGACGAGCGACTGGGGCCACGGCGGCGACGTGAGCATCCAAGCGGGAAACACGATTGCCGTGCCCTACGACAAGTTTCCCAGGAAGCCCGCCTATTCAACGGGCGGGAGCGTGCGGCTGGCCAGCGGGGGGTGAGTAATTGCGACGCAAACGATCGATTTGCTCATGATATCCCCCCCTAATGCTTCTAATTTCTAACCGCTCAAACCACTCGAACGTTAGTTCCGAGGACACATCTTCTGGAGACATTTCCATTTACACCGCCGACGCGGGCACGAAGGGCACCTCGGGTCATCTCCGTCTGAAAACGGGAGAAGCTACGTCGGGAGCGGCAGGTTACATCGCGGCCATCACGGGCAACTCTACCGATGGAGAGGGCGGCGCAATCGAACTAGTCGCGGGGAGCTCCTCCGAGAAAGAGGCATACGGTAGAAGAAGACTGGGAATTAACGGCGCGGACGTTTCGCTCAAGGCCGGTGACGCGACGACGGAGGTGTCACGCGGAGGAAACGTCATGCTGTATGCGGGTCATGGCACTTCGCAAGATCGATGGGATGGAGGCGATGGCGGCAACATCGAGCTAATCGGTGGCGCAGCGCACGGGCGCAACGTTGACAAAGACCCTGGCGGAGATGTATCAATGACCGGAGGCCCAGCAACGGCAGGGATTGGTGGCAGTGAGTCTCTTTGTTCGCATCATGTCTTTTGAACGGCCCGAATATCGCCACTGAATCCTATCGTATCGATTCCGCCTGCTTCCTTCCTTCAGGCGTGTTATTCAAATCCGGGCCCTCTTTGGAGTCCCACAGCGGCAACGTTACGATTGCGTCGGACGACTCTGGAGCTGAAGGACGGTCTGGCACGCTATCTTTGTACACTGGGGCTGCCACGTTTGGTGCCTCAGGCTCGATCGAGCTTTCCACCGGAAAGTCCACTAACTCCCGTGGCGGCAATGTCGAAATTGCGGTGGCGATGGGAAAGGCAAATACACGAATGGCGGCAACGTAATTGTGTCGGCCAGAACTGCCAAAGGCAGGCACTGTGAGTTGCACCTTGCGTGTATGCTGGCACCCCCACATCCTCGCCCCCCTCACTTCCCTCACTTGATCATTCACCTGCATTACTTACCATCACTCATTAGCCTCCGGCGGAGCGGTGAAAATCAGTGGCGGCGATGGAAAATACAGATACATTGCAGACGAAGAGGTCAGCGGCGGCTCCGTCGTCTTGAGCGGTGGCGATTCGTACGGCGCAAAATCTTTCGATGAAGGTGGCGCAGTGACAATCAGTGGCGGAGATTCCATACGTGGCAATGGAGGAAAACTTGCCCTGGAGTCCGGAAGTTCGAGCGATCGATCAAGTACGTGCCCGTGGCTTTGCATCAATGCTTCTCGACATTGTGTTTACTGATAGCTTCATTTCCATGCACTCCTAGGCGGCGACGTTTCGATTGCATCGGCTACTGCGGGCGCTTCCGCAGATTCGGGCGATCTGATCCTGAGCACCGGGGACTCCACGACGCACACTTCGAACTACGCCGGGAACCCGTGGTACGATGGGACATCAGGTTCCATACTCATCTCTACTGGCGATGCACGCAAGGGAGGCGACATTGAAGTCCAAGGTGGCGTCTCATCACACGGCCAAGGCGGCGACTTGTCGATAGCAAGTGGCAGCGCCATCGGTTCGACGTTCCTCGGAGGAAATCTCATGTTGCAGTCGGGAACGTCTGATGATACTTCGGGCGCAGTGACCTTGCAGTCTGCCAATAGCAAGAGAAATGCAGGGAGTGGTAACGTTTCCATCAAGACAGGCTCCAGTGACAGCGGCCACAGCGGGGAATTGCACATTGAAACGGGAGACGGGTCCCGTGGCGAATCCATCTATATAAAGGCAGGCACCAGCTCGGATGGAAATATTCCCGGTGGTGGCGTGCTGATCGTGAGGCTGCTTGTCTCACGTGCTGACCCTCCAGGCATCACGCTCACGAATTTCCTCTCTTCTTTGCACTCAACAGGCGGGCGGAGAAGGCTCGTCGTCCGGTCGGTACAGTTCGGGAAGCGGCGGCGACGTCCAACTCCAGGCGGGCGCCGGAAGTGGCAAGCATTTGGTCAATCACCGAGGCGGCAATGTGCTCATTGATGGTGGTGCAAGTAAAGGCAATGGACTTGGTGGAAGCATCCTCATGAAGACAGGAGACGGCTACGTCACCGGTGAAGCATTGTTTACCACCGCAGATGCGAAGAGGATGGACCAAAGCACTGGATCCTCAAGCCTCAAAACCGGTGCAGTCTCCTCCGGCTCAGGTAGGAGTGGCGATGTGGAAATCGAAACCGGTCGGGCTGCCCAAGACCGAGGGCGTTCTGGAAACATCGTACTACGAAGCGGAGCGTCAGGAAACGAGATCGTACAGCGTCGGTACTGGCCGAACAACTACTACTATCAAGACCAAGACGATCCCGTGGAAGCAGGTGCTTTGGAACTGAATTCGGGGACAAGTTACGTCGGGACTGGCGGAAAACTCAACCTGACTAGTGGCGCCGGCGCCGTCCAAGGCGGCTCGCTATTATTGACTGCTGGCCCTGGCTTGGCCTCCGCCACGGGCGGCTCGACCGTCATCGCAGGAGGAGAATCGTCAAATCAAGGAGGCTCGGTGTCCATATTGGGCGGAGAGGGAGGCGACAACGACGGAGACGTCTCCCTCAAAGCTTCCACAGTATTGATTGAGGGCGCTCGGAGAGACGGCGAATCCGCTGTAATTGTCACGAGCGCCGAATCACCCAGCGGCGCAAGCGGAGCCACCACGCTTACTTCTGGCGCAACGAAGGACCGACATGCTTCCGGCGTTGTGACTGTGTCGAGCGGAGAATCAAGCCGAGGCACGAGTGGAAACGTGCTGATGAAATCGTCTGCATCTTCGACGTCGGGTCATGTTCTAATCAGTACTGGCGACGCCACTGCTGCAAAGTCTGGTGACATAGTTCTAGAGAGTGGCTCTGGACATGCACTGGCGACAAGAGACGACACGGCGAGCGGTCATGTCCGGATATCGACATCCTCGACCACAAGAGGGGCTGCCGGGGACATTCGGTTGGAAACGGGCGGCTCGATGACGGGCCAATCTTCCTCAGGGAACGTCGAAATTGAAGCCGGCATGAGCGGGCACGTTTCTCTCANGCTCGATGACGGGCCAATCTTCCTCAGGGAACGTCGAAATTGAAGCCGGCATGAGCGGGCACGTTTCTCTCAAAGCAGCTCATTCTAATTTTCGCCGAGGTGGAAATGTTGATCTGGAATCAGTAAGAACTTTGGTATTTGTTTCGTCGCTCAATCATGTCGCTGAAAGTGATTTCATTTCTCATCCTCTTGGTGAACTTTTGCAGGGCTCCTCTGATTATTTTGGAGCGGGGGATATCAACCTGAAGACAGGCAGAGGTTCCTCTACCGAAGCGTCGGGGAACATCAACGTCTTTGCCACGACGAATGCTTTCAATAGAGGCTGGCGCTACGGCCAATATTACGACGACGCTTCCAAGGTCGCGAAGGAAATCAATTTCGGCTTCGACGAAATTTCCGATGACGCCGGCGCCGCGAACCGCCAAGTCAGTCTATCCCTGAAGAAGTCGAAGAACTCAACACGCCTCGTGTCTACTGTTCCTGTCCAAGTAACAACCGTCCAATATTCTTCTGATTCCAGAATCAAAAAGGAGATCAAGGACGTCGACACGGCTGATCTACTGGACCGGATGAGAAGAATCGAGTTGAGAGAGTACGGCTACACAGACGAGTGGAGGAAGGTTCGGGATTTGGAGGAAGACGTTCGGGTGCGGGGTGTCATTGCGCAAGAGCTGCGTGAGGTATTTCCTGAACACATCCAAGTGCTCGACGAGCTCGTCCTGAAGGATCAAGACACAAAATTCGAGGACTTCCATCAAGTGGACAAGCAAGGGCTTGTCATGGACTTAATCGGTGGACTTCAAGGTAAGTCCTGCTTCAAACGAGGAATATAGACGTTTGTGCAGAACTGTCTCACACATCACATCTGCTTAATTGTTCTGCCACAGCCCACACTGATCACTTCCGGACTCATGGAAAAGTTGCCGGCCAGACGCGAAGCATTTCCGTGGCAACAACAAGCGTTGATACAACTCGCAATGAAGATATGGAGAGTGGTTCCATTACGATAAGTTCAGGAGATGCAGGAAGTGTCAAAAGTGGTTCAGTGACGATGCGTTCTGGAGAAGCATTCCAGACTGGGGACCTCAAGATTCATCCTGGTGCTGCAGTCGATGCAGCGGGGAAACTGAGGCTGAATGGAGGCTCATCTCTGTCAGGAGAAGGGGGCAGCATTGTATTGGAATCAGGTCAAAGTGATTTTGGCAATTCAGGTAACCTTGAACTAGCCACAGCTTCCTCTTATGTCTCTGGCGCGAGTGGTGATGCGAAAATAGTGACAGGGCAAACCGACCGGGATGAGAGCGGAGACATAACCTTGGAAACTGGAAACAGTGCAAGTGCAACAGCAGGAAAAGTAGCTATCAAAATTGGGTCGACAGGAAACGATATTGGTGGCAATCTTGAAATGACCGCAGGAAGCTCAGAATATTCTGATGGAGGAAACTTGATCTTCAAATCAGGTACAGGTTCCACAAGAGGAGGGGCTGTAACGATCGACGGCGGCGATGGCGCTGCGGCCTTGGGCGGGTCCATCGCCA
>JALLPA010000228.1:0-20699 GCA_036939895.1 Thalassiosira exigua
CGGCATCGACTGCCCCATCCATCTTATGCTTCTTGGTCAAGAGACGCAAAAAGACTGCGCCCTTGACCCAAGCGGTCTGGTGAACTCCAACAGGTAACTCGGCCTTGTTTGTTTTGTGTTGTTTGCTCAGGCAAATTTTTGCTAATATTATGATTTTTTATCACGTAATGTACCATAATATCAAGGGCGAATCTGAAATGCCCCCCTGGACACTACGCCCCCCCCGTTGTCCCCCTTGACTTTTCCCCGCGACAGACCCCCCAAAGCCCCGCCGATATCCTTACATTGTGGCCTCTAATCCTACCAATTCCCATGGGATTGGGTTCCCTCATCCTCGCTGTCCTCGAGTTTGCGTTGACGACGATGGGTATGCCCACGCCTCTTCACCGTCTCGGCGTTGAATCGGCCTTCCAGAAGGTCGAACAACCAAGATGGCCATTCTCCCCCCGGCAGAACCCCCTATTCTACAACGGAATCAATACGGTTTCGTCCTCCGCCCCTTCCATCCACAGCGGACACAGTACTAGTTGCGAGCCCCTCAAATCAACAGCGGACCCCAGTATGTCTGAGCAAGAGTTTTTCCCTCGGACACACCCGCGACGCCGCCTTTCTCTCCCTACTGACTCCCACGTAGGGGAATTCTCCACTGCCCCGCAAAGAGGACATCAACAGCCGTCGTCACTTTCGTCGGCCCATATTGACTCCTACATATTTGTTTTACATCAAGTCAGCCCAACAGGAGACTTACCATCATTCGAAGTCCACAGTTTTACCCAACCCGTTTCTTGGCTCTGTGACACACCCACTCCAACATCCCCCACCCTGCTTCTTTCCAATCAACTAGCAGGCTGGCAACTAAGTCCATTCAGCCAGCCATTCCCATCAGTGGGCCTCGATGTCACCTTTGTCCACCTTCGATCTTCTTCTTCTCATGACCTTGTGGTTGCCGAAAATTACTTTTTTGATGGGCAACTGCGGAGGACAGAGAAGAATAAGTTCCAAAGGAGAAAACGACGTGACATGGACTCAGTCCACAAAATTTCCGGTGAAACAGTCATCTCTCACCTTTTCAAGATTGACACTACAATCAAAATCATATCTACACCATACCTTCATATTTTGATTACATCGATGCTTCCAAACAAACCTATCGACATGCACACATCCAACAATTTTGCATATCCTCCTCCTTGCATCACCGAATTTATTTCCTGCTCCTTGTCTTTGTTCCTTCAAGAAGCCTTCCATTCATTCATATTTCCAGACCCTCATGCAGCTCATAATTTAGCATTTCTCTATATTTTTATTACTACAACTACAACACTCCGATTCGGCATTCTCAGTGAGTGGGCAGTCCATATGCTGCCTACGTGACCTACTAGAGAAGGAGGATGGCAGACAGTGGGTACCTGCGTTAGTACTCTACTGGGTACAACAATGTGGGCATACTTTTTTGGATGCATGCCC
Source organism: Thalassiosira exigua (assembly GCA_036939895.1). NCBI lineage: Eukaryota > Bacillariophyta > Thalassiosirophyceae > Thalassiosirales > Thalassiosiraceae > Thalassiosira > Thalassiosira exigua. Next base: position 1,468 of record JALLPA010000228.1, read on the forward strand.
ATTATTATTTTGGGATGTGCGTTCGTTTGCAATGATCTGAACACGAGATAGATTAGATAGTGCACAAAACTTTTTGTAGTTGCAACCTGAACCTCCCGCAATTTCGTGCTGCCTGAAGTTCGGGCCTAAACCGCCGGATTTTGAGTTTCTCCTGCAGGAGAGGTTTTTCAGCAACAATAAAAACGAAGTGTTACATTAATGAGCTCGCTTTAATTGGCTTTCATGATAAAATTACCGAAATAATCTGTAAGAAGTTGAAATGATAGGGAACTAATGATCGCAAGCAAATTATCTCAGATACTTTTCAGGGGGTCATTTTTACTGATTTCAGAGAAGCCCACCTTCTCCCGATTCGCGATGCTCGACCCGAGGTTGTACGTAATTAGCGACTATCATACGTACTCCCTGTCAACCGTCGGTCAGATCAACGTGCAGCGCAGCAGCATGCACCGCACTTGGCGATAGATAAAGAATGCAAAAATCCATCTTCCCTCTTGTCACAACAGGTTTAGTTCTAAAGGCCGCGGTATTGATCGAGCTTCTTGGGCCCGTGTTACAAAGACATTTAGAGCTTTCTAACCGGGGGAGTGCAGTGTGATCCTTCAATAATTTCCAAAAAAAAACAGCTGGGCCCTGATGAATTTAGTCACATACGTATGGTATGTAAGTACAAATACGTAGGTACGATACGAACAAAGATCATATCCAAATTACATCCATTGTAGATGGAATGCCCTACGAAAAAGCTACATAGGATCAGGTACCTATGTGCGGTGAATGGATCACATACCTACGCAGCATTAATACTAGATCCAGCGTTGATTGTTCATCTTCCCAATTGCTTGCAGATATCTTGTCGTTTTGTCAAGAGTTGTGTGTGTTAGGAGAGATGACAAAGCACATTGATTCATATGGATTCTTCACGACAATACTTTAGAACTTTTAGACTCGCTCATGAAGGTGTATATTTCCAATTTTTTCTTAGGGGCACTTACCTAATAGTTTCGATTAAATAAAGAGTAAGGACTTCATACACTAAAAACTTGAGCAAAATAATATATCCAGAGAAGCCAGATGAAAGTTGGGTACAATAAAAAATTAAAAATTCATCTCGATGATTCATGTAGAAAAAATTAGGAGTAGCTCTTCCGTACCTGGCCGGTCAAGTTAGGTACAATACGACTAAAATAGAAGCTCCCGAGTCAAATAATATATGTCACCCTTCCTAACTGTCTCCCGATTCTCTTGACGCGCTCCTTGCACGCTCCTTGACACCATGCCATGAACCCATGGCGGTATCGTTCGTAGCAGCGGCGGAAACGACGTGGGGAGTCGTTCCATCCGTTGGGTTCACAGCGCAGTGATCTGAAGGCAGCATTGCAGTTCTCTACACGCCGCGGCGCAACGAGGGTCAGATCATTGTTTGGTCGACGAGGCCGTGGGCGTTTTGGTCAGAGGGGACGATGGGCTGACGGCGTTCACCGACTTCGTAGGAAGGGTGTTCGCAAGCTTTGTGGCAAGAACACGAGCAACTGGGGAGAGGATCTTGCCTGAGTGCCATCCTGCAAGCAAGTAATCAAGCAATCCAATCCAGGCACGAACAAAAACTCAACTCCTTAAAAACTCCGTCAATCACCCGACTGAAGCCACTCTGCCGTGCTCCGGCAAGCATTTCCAGTTGGCTCATTAGTCACCAAGCATGATAGCCGCTAACAGCATGATTGCCGCCCGTGGTAGCTCGGTCCTATCTAATAGGTGTCGGGGCGTCACCTCGAGGTCATCGTCTTCCCAAGCTTCTACCACCCGGCGAAGGGGATCTCGCAGTAGTGCGCTGGCGGCCACGTCCGCCGGGACGGCTTGCGCTATGTGCCACTCGATTCGCTTGACGGCAGCGTGCTCGGCGTCGACGATGCAAATGCGCCACACCCATTCTTCTCCAGTTGATAGTACCGCAAGTTCTAGTTTGCTTCTCCACAGAGGACCGCCCCGTTTTGGAAATGGGATGGGTCCAGCTGCAGTGGCTTGGCGTAGCGTTGAGAATGGAAATTCAAGCGCCGCTAGCTGCAATCTTACGACCGAGAGGGCGATAAGTTCTTCCATTCACGTCAAGAATACCCTGCTTCAGAACTATGGGGGCATTTCAGGAAGTGCTCTAGGAAGCGCAGCAGCCACTGCTTACTCTGAAGGTGCTAGTAGTGGAGCAAGTTCTGGATGGACGCTGAACGAGCTGGCTGGTGCTGTATTATTTGCTGGTGCTGCTTCAACTGGTTCTATTTTGCTGGGCCCGTTTGGTGGTGGTGGTGGTGGTGGGCTCAGGGGCAATTCCAATCCTGGCAATGGGGGAGGAGGGGGTGGAGGAGGTGGGGGTGGCAATGGCGGAGGCCCCCCCACCAATGGCAACTATGAATATATTGAATCTCCTGTCAAGGAGAGGGAGAATATGAAAGATGAATTAGGCTTGGGTGCCGTGGCCGCACCCAGGCCCTATGAGGTGTGTAAACCTTCTGCCATCAAATTCTTAGCTTGAACGCGATTTCCTCATCCTTATTTCTTCATATCTTCAGGTATCTGTCCGAGCATTGAGAGGTGGGCGACTCTACATGGAAGATGAGTTTGTCGTTGTAGGTGGGGGAAGGCTGTCAGCTGTGTTTGACGGACATGGAGGGGGTGGCGTGAGCCAATACCTCCGCGATCGTCTGCATGTTATCGTTACTGAACAGCTGCAGCAGCAAGAGAAGACCCAGGAGGCGAACTACAAGTTTCGAGGGGACCTCAAGAGATTCATGGGGTTCGGGAAGAAAAGTGCCCTTTCCCAAGGAGAGGAGAGTACGGAAGATACGGACAATACTGACGAGCAACAAAAGCCAAAAGCTAAATATGATCTCTCTGGTGTAGGCCGACTGCCCGTATCAGCAGTAGCAGCTGCCCTCAAAGATTCGTTTGATCAGATCGACAAAGAGATCCTACGCGATGATGAGTATGAATACCAAGGAAGCACAGCTGTTGTCACTCTCTTACACGAAGCGAGAGATGGCACGCGCACACTCGTCTCGGCCAATATTGGGGACAGCCGTGGTGTCCTAAGCCGCAATGGTGCGGCTATAGATTTAACTCGCGACCACAAGCCCAACGATGACAAGGAAAAAGCACGCATTCTAGCAATGGGGGAGAAGATCGAATGGGATCACTACTGCAAGGTACAGGAATTTGTAAACTTCCTTTCAACCGAAAACCCTCGACAGCACTCATCTGTTTCGCCGTTCGAATTTTCGGTCCTGTTCGTCCTCATTTTTTTCTTTGCAGGTACACCGAGTGAGGAATTTAAGCCTGTCGCGTGCAATTGGTGACCGATTTGCCAAGCCTGCCGTTTCAGGCGAAGTGGAGATTCAAAGCTTTCCCATCTACGACAAGAAGGACGAATTTATTGTTTTGGCAAGCGACGGGTTGTGGGATGTCATGTCAAGCCAGGATGTTGTGACATATGTTCACAAGAGGCTCCATGCTCCTCCCAAAGATGGAGCAGACATCACTTGCGCGGAAGATATGGCTTCCCTAAAATACCTACGACGGAAAAACATGTCAAGGTTCGTTGCTAACGAGGCTTTGAGACGGGGATCGGGGGACAACATTTCTGTTGTCATTGTGTGGCTGTCAGAAGATTCTCCTCAATGAGCACAGCGTACATACACACCACAACATTCAAGTTGTTGATAGGAGAGCAAACTCTTCAAATTAGGCCTTGATAATTTATGTATATTAGTTCCAGTAGTTTGCAATCTCTCTACAAGCGTACACACACACCACAACATTAAAATTGTTGACAGGAGAAAAAACTCTCAATAGGGCCTTGATATCTAATTATGCATATTAGTTCGATCTCTCCACCTGGAAGGAATAATGAGAAGAGCTACCTAGGGTTTTTCACTGCAGAGGCTCCGACAAGCATTCACCACATTCCAATAGGCGCTAGCCGAAGAGCATTGTTCTTCTAGCTTCTCGGTCAATGCAGTAGTTCGCAAATCGATCCACGCTGCCTGTTGCGCCTCTCCCCCTTCGTGGGATCCCTTGGCCAGAGCCATCCAAACTTGTTTGTGATGCGGGGCATATCCCTTGCCCGAAACAGCCTCGGCCAGCGCTTGCTTCGCAGTTTCTTCGTCCACCTTAGTGCCCACGAGCGATCGAAGGGCCTTCGTGCGGGAACTGGTGTATTCGAACTCGCGGAGCTTCGTGCGGCGGAGAATGTCACGACTACGGACATGGAAAAGATTCGGGACTTCAATTTCAACGTCGCATGATAGCATAGTCTGGTGAGGGCCATCTTCCGGATGCTCGGACTCAGAGAGCGCACTTTCCGCAGGTTCGGCATTGGCAGATCGTCTCCTCGTCGCCACCTCCGCTGTATCACTAGTGGGAGTGGCCGCTTTCACAGAGCGCTTCTTGGTGGTTAGCGGCTCAGCACCATCTAATGTCATGTCATAATTGAATATTATTGGATGCGTGCCTGGATCAACGTGGACCAACAATCGTTTCTCAATTAGCAACCCCCTGACTGCCGAGAACAACATGCGACTGCAGCCAAACAATTTGGACAGGGCTTCATCATTGTTGATAATTGAAAGATCAGTGGCATCTTGTAGGTTTCTGGTGCGAATGTAGAAGAAAATAGCGTGGAGAGCCTCGTCCATTGTGACCGTATTGGGTACGTGAAAATCCTGCTCTTCCGCTGGCACTGATGGTTTCAATGCTGCATCGGCAGGAGCTGCTGCCGACTCTGTCTCTTTCCCTATGGGAGTAGAACCTACTGACGAGTTAGATGCATCATTCTCCAAATTGACGGACGATGAACGCTGAATATCCCCCCCTCCCTTTCGCTTTCTCTTCTTTGATTTTGATTTGCTGCGCTTTTCCTTTTCCTTCATCTTCAACTCGCCAGCGGCCTTCTTGCCAATGAATGTAGGGAAGAATACACCACACATTTCTGGCGACGGGACAAAGTTCCCTTCGTCGCCCTGCCTCCGGTACAGTTTGATTTTGGCTGCGATGCGTTCAACCTTGAATTCACTCTTGAACACTTTGCCGCCCATGGGTTTGAATTCACTTTCTTCGTCGTACACGATGAAGAATGCATTAGAGTCCGGTGCATTGGACTTGGCACGTTCCCACGTAAAACTCTTCACATCAGCTTTCAATTCCTCCGGTGGGGGATCTGGGGCAGGGGCGGCTCCGACTCCCCTGCGCGTCACCGCCGAAGACTCCGGCTCAGGTTTCTTGTCCGGCTTCACGGCCGTCAACTCCACTGATACCTTGTCGAACAAATGAGTGAAGATGAGTGGTTCGACATCCTTTTCATGCTCTCGCTCTGCGACACCACCTCGCCACTGATCGCGGAGCGGAATTTCCGCCTTATTATGGGTCTCCATCGCATCGTCATCCGCACCTTCGCATCCCAAAATGGGCAGCCCAGCCTCCAATCGGGAATCGACCTCCTTGGCGCTTTCGTGATCGATATGCTTGATCAGCAAGCCTCCCTCGACGACCAAGGTCCACCTACGAACATCCCTTTTGGGATTCTGGGACGGCTGTTTCTTTGATTCCGGAGCAGCGACATTTTGATGGGCCGAGGAATGCAGCAGCGCGCTGAAGTCTTTGCCTCCGGGTCTCCCCCCTCCGCCTCCACCCGCCGATGCAGCGGACGGAGAAGTGGTAGCTTTCGGCGATCCATCTGCCTTGCCGTCCTTGTCGTTTTCGTCGACGTCGTCCCCGCCCTCGACGCGATGCGAGACAAATATTCGCATGTGAGACCGCCGAGACGGCGGGACCTCCTCCACAAGATTTGTGGCGCGTCTCCGATGGGCCGCGACGCGTGAGGCAAGTCGACACTCGAGATCGTCGAGGCGGCGGAGGATGGAGCGATGCTTCTCATAGAGCCTAAGTCCACTCATCGTGGGGGCGAGGACTGGCAAAGGGATAAGAACTAACCGCGGCGGTGAGGGGCAGGGCAGGGCAGAGGAGAGAAGGGAGCAGGCAGGGGTATCAGGCGTGCTTGGGCTTGGGTGGCAGGTGGCAGTGACCTGCAGCTGCAGCCTGCAGGGCGGGCAGCGTGGTATCGTACGATAGTGGCAGCGGCGGCGGCAACAAAAAATGTGTGTTTAGCGATATTTCAACGTAATATTTAGTAAGGTAATATGTGAACATATCGCTAACCTGAAGAAGTCCTCAGCCCGGCGCCCATAACAGCAACGGCGCCGCGGGCGGCCATGGCCATGGCGACTGTCTCATGATACGCAACAACAACATCTCAGAGTAGCCTCGTCATGGTGAAAGATCTTAGGTCTACCGCGGAGGAAGCATGTTCCTCCCTCGTGAGCCATTTCTCGGACCCGATTCACCACGATGTCTCCGTAGATGTGGCCGCTCCTCCCTATTTTGACCCTTCTCTTGGTGGTCCAATGCCAGATCTTTCCCCTGTCTGTGGCTTTTGGCACCGACAGCTTCTTCAAGCTGCCGCAGCTGCGCACGTAGAGTCGACATTAGATGCAGCTCGAGAATTATTGTGCTGCTATGAATCTGCAATCCACCCTTGTTTCAAAAGGGGAGCATCTTCAGCTGATGAAATGGGCGGCGGAGGCACATCGGGGCAAGGGGAGGTCCCGTTTGGTGCCATGGTTGCAATTTGTAGAAATTATGAACTACTTTTGGCCCATCTGATGAGAGCTGGTCCTTCTGACAAATCATGCGTGGATGTGGTTGTCATTGGAAATGGAAATGGATGGGCTCATCTGAACGTCAATGAAAACTCTACTATTGACTCCAAAGAAGGGGTTGAAAAGGACGCTGCTAAAATCCTTACCGTCATTGCTGGTGACATTTTTCAGTGGTCTACCAGATTGCCGAAGAAGGACAAGTCAGCATTGTGGCAGGTTCAAAATGTCCTTCATCCATGTTTATTGCGATTGATTGAGCACTCAGTGGCGTTAATGAATTCAGATCATCAGGACGAGGGCAAGCCGGAGTCAAAGGCACGTTCAAGAGAGGCCCTTGCCGTAGCAACAGTGGCAGCTGTCCCATTTGTTGGTGACGGAAAATTGAAGAGCGGAGTCTTTAGTATCGGCTCCCTACTAGACTGGACATTGAAGAGTACCCTTGGTGTTGTTCATGAAGATGCTCCAACTGAGAATCGTCCGTTGTCACTTGCATGCACCATTCAGAAAATTCCATTTTACATCATTTCACAAGAATCCAATTCCGATGCAACTCATCTACATACTCTGCCTACATCAATAATGGAAAGCAATTTTATGACAAGGCCAGTTATTGACTGGAATGTTTCATCAGCACGTTCTGACGCACCTTGGGTGAGTGACCACACAAAGTAAGGGGTTGTGAATTAAAGGGATACGTCTTGGAATTTTTTTCTAATTCATGCAAACAACACAACAGTCCAATGGTGTGACGGGAACTGCTTCTGGAGTGGCCATGTCATTGCTTCGAAAGCTCGAACAAGCTTCGTGCTGTTATGAATCATTGCCCATAGAAGAAGTAGAATCGAGCTCTCTTCCTGTGTTATTGTCCAGAATCAGCCGAAACATTGGCGTTGATTCACTTGCAATGACTTTACGTGCACACTTTTTCGGGAGGCTATCCTACTTTTGTGATTCAAAGGATGAGGCTGTACAACCGCGAGCCGGGCGCGTTTTTATGCCAATGATTCAACGTCTTGGGTCCAATATTGACGATAGATCTAGTGCCGTTGCAAGATCAGTGGAGAAGCCTCACATTGAAGTTCCAATGCGGGTTTCAGCAGCTGCAATTCTTCTATGTGCAACTTTGCCTCGGCCATGTGACAAGTTCAGGCGTCAAGATAGGGCACTTTCTGACGCCGTTCCAATTGCTCTGACCCTTCTTGACGATGCAAAATCAATCCACCAAGCGATTGGGGCTTCGGTCCTTGTATCCATCATTGAAGCAGCGTCTATTACGAAGGAGGACCCAGTCCCATCTTTTGTTGAGGGATATGGCTCCTTGATATCAGCTTCGTTGGAGAGTGCAATCCAAATGTGTGGAAGGGCAGCTCCAATTGTTCTCACTAGCATATGTCTGGCCCAGTCCAAATGGATCCAATATTTGGAGCAGTTTTGCTTCAACCCAAATGCTGGGAAGTCGTCCTCGGAAGTTGGTTCAATGGCCCGCAAAGCTGTCGCCGACGTCCTCGTATCCATCAACAAGCAGGCGCATATGGGTGGGCGTAATGGCAACGACGAGCGCATTGCGGGTGCGCTCGTCGCTGGCGTCAACCCACTCCTGACCCAACTGGCTACCTTCCCCGAAGCTGCGTCGGTGGAGGTGGCTCGCATTGGCCTCTCAGCGCTGCTCCCGTCAGTGGGATGGCGCGGCATGAGCTCGGGGACGAGGATGGTCCAACTCGCAGCTCTGACGTCGTTGATTTCTCTGATGGACGGAGCATACCCCGTCATGCCGCATCACGGAGGGAAGATCATGACGGAAGTATTCCTCTTGCTAGATCGAGCAGACAATGACGCCAGTTATTTGAGCCGGAATGGGGCGACACGGTCGAACGGCAGAGATTACAATGATGACAGAGCATCGACAGATGCGGTACGCAAGGTCGCAGTCTGCGCCGCCGCCGTTGCCCTTGCTATTTGTGGCGACAGTGCAAAGGCAGTACTTGACCACGTCGAATCTACTCAAAAGTCTAGGAAGCCGCTGCTCGATCGATGCCTCGAGATTCGTGCCGCATCAGAACGATTGAGAAGAGTTCGCTGACGCCTTCACGAAGATATCGTTCACCGTCTGAAATGAGTTTACATACTTTACTACTGAAATCCCGTACCTACGTTCATGAATAAGAATGCATTTGGCTTCGACACGAGGAGGCTTCCAAAGCCCCCCGCCGTCTATGTCGGTCCCTATCTCTCACCAGTAATCGGACAGAAACTCCCTGCTCGAGGAGCCGGTCTTCGCGCTGGCCGGGGTCGATCGTGAGGGCGATAGCATTCGTTTGGGCGCGTCCGTTGCCGGACGTTTCGTTGGCGACCAGGTTTCCTCCGCGGCCTTTTTCGCGCGCTCGATGCCGTCGCCAGGAAGGTTAGATGATTGCTGGCGCTCGCTTCCAGCCTCAGCCGCCTGGGCGGCCCTCTGGGCCAGCCGCGTTCGCAGTTCCTCTGCGAATGGGGAGCGCTTCGTCGTCGGCTGGAGCTTGGGTGGACTTTGGATTCCGTCACGTTCATCATCCGTCTCCTCTTCGGCAGAGGACACGACAGAGATCTCGTCGTCCCCGCTGCCACTGGAGGCAACACTTCCATTGTGCGATTCCGTGTGCGTAGGTGCGAGAGGCGGAGCCAGTTGGTCTTCGTCCTCCGAGAAGTCACCCTCCTCTCCGCCAAAGTTCTCGTCGTCAATGATCNAGGACACGACAGAGATCTCGTCGTCCCCGCTGCCACTGGAGGCAACACTTCCATTGTGCGATTCCGTGTGCGTAGGTGCGAGAGGCGGAGCCAGTTGGTCTTCGTCCTCCGCCGAGAAGTCACCCTCCTCTCCGCCAAAGTTCTCGTCGTCAATGATCCCACTGGATGCGATGCTCCCATTGTGGACAGATGCTGGTGCCGGAGCGTGGCCCGCGACTTCACCCTCCAGGCGGGACTCGTCGTCGGAGCTCTCGTCGCCTTCGACCTGGCCCGAAGCTGTGCTTTCAGCGTACAGGTCTACGTGCGGTGCTGGATTTAGCTGGGCTTCGTCGTCGGCCGAGTCCGCCGTGCAGTCGCCTTCGTCTCGTCCCCCCGAGCGTGGCTCCTCTTCCACGGCGAGCTGGCCAGCCTCATGCTCTCCCGAAGAGTCGCCCTTGACCTCAACCGGCGAAGCAGCCGTCATCGCGATGCTCGACTCCCGGTCCGATCTCTCGTCTTGTACTTTTTGCAATGGGGCGGCCGCGTCAGTTTCCATCGCCGATTCCTTCGCTGCGCTGGAGGCAGTCTCCGAGGCACTTTCCGATGTCCCGGGCAGCATCTCTGCGTTGCACGACTCATCGTCCTTCGTTTCGTCGGCAGCGGAGCTTGACGCCGTCGACCGAGACGACGCCGAGAGGGACGACCCCGAGACCGTCAGCGTCGACACCGACGACGCCGACGGGCTTTTGTCGTCGTCGTCGCCGCCTGCTCCGACCGGGCTCCCGTCGTCGTCGCGATCGGGCGACGCGCCCCCTCCTCCCGCGCCTCAAATCGAAGTTCCTCCGCCGCTTCCGCCTCCTCCTTCCCACCTTCGGAGGAGCGCCAGACCCGCGTCGCCGAGCTCGTCGAACAGGTCCGCCTTCGCCCGGGGCTCGGATCGATCTCCGTCGACCGCTCCGTCGGCCGCTTCGGCCGGGGCTTCGCGTCGGGCGCCCGACCCTTCCGACGGGTCCGCCTCGTCCGCCGCGTCGCCGCTCGTCGACGCTTCCGTCGACGCTCCGCGGCTCGCTCCGCCGCTCGCCTCGCTCCACTCGTCCTCGAACTGCCGCGACAGCAGGAGGGGACTCACGCCGCTCGGGGGAGGAGAGAACGCGGGCTTCTTCTTCTTCGCGACCTTCGCCGAAGAAGCAGGCGAGGCGAACGGAGGCCTTCCGACGGGCGACGGGACGTCGCCTGCCCCAGATCCCTCGAGCCAGTACCGCGAGAGGCGGGCGCGTCGACCCTCGGCGCGGTCCTCCTCCGCCTCGGCGGATCCCTCGCGATCGTCCTCGGACTCGTCCTCCGAGCGCCCGCGCTTGAGGGGCGAGAAGAGGACGCGGGGCGGGGCGGCTCGGACCTCCTCCTCCTCGTCGTCCTCCTTCCCGTCCTCTTCCTCGCCCTCCTCTCGTCCGTCCTTCTTCGCCTCGGCCCTGCCCGGCGGAGACAGGAAGTCCTCGTACCAGTGCCTCGGCGAGCCCCCCCTTTGGTGGGGCGCGGCGTCCTGGGGATCCGCGCGCGTCGGCGGCGGCGGGGTCCGCTCGGAGGTCCCGGCGAAGGCTCGCGCCGCGTCGAGCCCCGCCGTCCCATCGCAGCCCTCGCAGACCTCGCCGTCGGGCGATCTGTCATCTGTCGCTTCCGCCTCACCAACTCTAACCTCGTCGTCGTCGTCCGTCGCGGAGGAGGTCCCGAACGAGAGGGGAGACACGTCCGAGGAGGCGATCCGGACGCACGGCCCCGCTGTGCCTCGGGGGGCGGGTCGGGCGTCGAGCGACTCCGACCCGTCCGCGCCTCCTCCTCCCGCGCCTCGGGGCGCGATCCCGCGTTCGATCTCCCTCGGGACGTCCCGCCTCGTTCGCGCCTCCGAGAGGACGATCCGCCTCCTCCTCCGGCGCGCCTTCCGCGCCTTCTTCTTTTCGGCGCGCATCCCGTACAGCGTCCACCCTAACGCCACGACGAACGTCGCCAGCAGCGCTCCCAGCGCCCCCAGCGCCCGCTCGATCTTGCGCGATTCCGCCTCGAGGTTCCGCAGCACCGCCGCCCGGGGATCGTCGAGGCAGCGCGGAGGATCGCTTAGTCGACAGCGGCCGTCGAGCGGAGGACCCGCGTCCGCGTCGGTGGCGTTCGCCGCCCGCCCTCCTTCGATCCGCAGCCGCTCGCGGTAGACCTCGGTCGCTTCGGAGTGGTCGAACGACACCTCGACGATCGACGGCTCGACCTCGCCTTCGAGCCCGCCTCCGCGGCTTCCATCGCCTCCGCCGCCGATCGAGAACTCCGCCGGGAAGACGTCCACGGGGAGCGCCGCCGCGAGCAGGGCATCGCGGGGATCGCCCGTCGCAGCGTCCGATTCGCACTCCGAGAGTCGAAGAACGTACCCCGCCACGGAGGGAGGGAGGCCCCTCGCGACGATCGTGCTCGTCGATCCGCACGGGCGGAGCCGTCGCCGCTCGAAGCGGGGGGCGAGGGCGCGACTCGACGCGTCGTCGCTCGCGTCGTCGTTCGCGTCGTAATTCGCGGCGCGGTCGGACGGCGAACCGTCCGAACGAGCGGGAGGGAGGCGGGGGAGGATCCAGACGTCGCATCGGACCGGCAGGGAGGTCAGGTACTCCCGAACGTCGTCGTCGTCCTCCTCGTCGTAGTCGTCGTCGTCGGCGTCGTCGTCTATGCGAGTCGGCGCCGTCGACGGCGAGGGCCAGCGAGGGGGCGCGGGACCGACGAATGCGGCGCGACTCGCGCCGGAGCGATCGCCGAGGTCATCGCCTCCGCCCCCGCCGCCGTCGTCGACGTCGAAGGAGGCCGACGCCGTCCCCCCGGGCGGGGCGCAGGACGAGCGGAGGACGAGGGTCGCCATGAACGCGGGTCGTTCGGACGTTCGGAGGCCGTGGGACTCGGAGGTCGGAGTTTTGCTCGTAGGGTTGCGTCGGAAAACAATGACGATTTCCGCCGGCCGGCGCCGACGCACGGACGGAGACGTGATTGAGCGCGAGCGAGGCGAAGTCGCGAGCGAGGAGCGGAGGTTGATGGGCGAGCTCTACGCGAAGTGTGCGTGGGAATCAATACTTCACCCTCTCTCCCGAAAAAGAGGGCGAATAAACGTGTCGGGGGGGTCTTCTGGTAAGTAAATGGAAAAAAAGCGCTAATCCCCGCTCCCCGCGAAGTGAAAATCGTCGAAAGCGAGATCACGATGAGGTAGGTTCGTACTTACCTATGGTACGATACCGTGCTATGTTTGGAGAGCAATGCATATTTTTTTTTCTGACGCGCCCGAAGGTAGGTACGTAGATAGTACCTACAAGAGAACTATCATCTATCATAACGTAGTATTTTACTGTACCGTAAGTACTCTCCGTTCCTGTTGAAGTTGCGCGAAGGTGTGAAAGGTCGTGTCTTAGAAAAATCAGAGAAAAATGAAGCGCGCAGGTCGGGGTCTAGTTAACAATTTTTCTCGAAACTTTTATCCCATCAAAGTATTTTCACGCGCGATTTAACCCTAAAATCCTATGTAGTTAATAAATAAATATTTTTAATATCCCTCAGGTTTGGCACGGTTTCAAGACAAACTGTTTTCAAAGCGATAATTTGCCACCTCCCTCCTGTTGAGAGCCCACCTACATAATATCATCTCTGCTGCAGCCAAAACCGACCCNAGCATCCTTGGCGCGTTACAGTTAAGATTGTGTTTGGAGGCGGTTGCCAAATCCTCTCAGAGGCCGTTGCAAGTTGGGTTCGGAAGAATAAACAAGTGGCAAATTCCCCGAAGAGCCTCATCTGGTTGTAAAGTTTGGGGCAGTGCTTATGTTTGGAGGGGTAGCTAAATCGTTTTTGGAGGCCGTCACAAGCTGGGCTCGGAGGAACAAAGTTTATAGTGGAACTTGTCAATGGCTGCAGAGTGTTCAGATCAGAATATGTGTTCTAAAGCTTCTATTCTCTCAGAATGATTCAACGCTGCTTCGAAGTATGAAGTCTCTCTTCGGAGCCTCTTCGTAGTCTTGTGATGCTTCCTATTTTGTTGGTTGCTCGTTATCCTCGTTTTTATGCCATGCGCATAAATGAAGGGAAAAACCGACCCCCTCGGGACGCTTAGCATACAATCGCGCCGTCCACGGATAAGGTATATTGGAACGTAGCAACCAACACGTTCCGTCTCGAACCTCCGAATTCTCCTCTTCGAAGCGTGGACCATCTTCGCGAGGAGCACCTGAGGCCGTTTTCGGACCGGTCCACACATGCGGAAATACTCCTTCTCGGTCCCCCCGGCGATCAGACCCCCGCCTTTGCCGTTCCTCGCACCCCTAGCGGCGTCAAACGTTCCTCGCGGCACCAATATCTGTCGATGGGATCCTCGCGAGCTGATGCGTAGAATAAGCGATCTTCCGCAGGAGAGGAGTAATCCTTCGACGTCTGCAATGACCGAGGCTGGGATCCTACCCCCAACCCTCGGCTACACGCGCGTCTGGCGCATACCCACGAGTGCCATCAAGAACGCCATCGAAAAATCGTCTGGGCGTCCCTGGGGGGGCGTAGCATATGTCGTCGAGGCATGCGCCTCATTTGACGAAGAACATCAACGTGAAAGGTTGTCGTCGCCAGTAACTCAGACCCAAATATTCGCCAAACCGGTTCGATAACTCAAATGAATAAACTCAGAATAAAGCGGCGTTCTTCGAGAGCGTCGTCCACGCAACTGAAAAGAAGTGGCTTCGTCAGATCCAAGCCCCCCTTGCCTCTCATCTCACCCTCGTCGTTTCGCTCGGGCGCATCATCTCTCGGCTCTTCTTCGTCTTCGGTGTTTGTTCGCTTGGCCGCGCGCTGTTCTGTCCAGAACCAGATACTCCTTTCTATCTAACTCTTGGTGTTGAAGAAGTGTTGCTCCAGTTCATGCACATGTTTTATCTGCTCTCATCAGGTACAAATCCGCCAATCTAAGGTACTTACCCGTGATCTCTGCCTCAAAGCTAACTTGCTGACGAAATACTTCGCATCAAGCCAAAGGGTAGAGACGCAAGAATTGACACCCGCTGGCTCGCCACCTACGTTGTTCTAGGCGGCTGGCCTTCAACTTTCAATTACATCGCAGGCCTCAGGGTTGATGGTACTCTGATGCAAGTAAGTGGTGAATGGTAACAGCTTCAAAATGGACTTGAATCTCAACTTCTTGTCAGCTCGCCTCATGTGGCTTGTGGGATCTATATCAACTTATTCTTTCCTCGGTGCGAAAGTGACGAGATTGTGGTGGCCAGGTGGTTGTCAGCAATCAATAGAGACCATCGGAGTCGTCGAAGGTGGCAATGGCTTGCGTGTGCTCTTCGATAAGGTGGGCAACCTTTTCGTGGTCGCCCTTTCCGAAGCCGTACGAAAATCCGAACACATGCGCATGCGAGACCTCTTCGTCCTCCAGGTAATCGATCCTCCCGCCTCCCATGATCGTTGTCGCATAGCCCAGGGCCTTGAGCTGCGTCGTGATTTTTTCGGCCACGTTGGCGTGATATGGGCCGCCGCACTCCTCTGGGGAGTCGCTCCGCACGAACCACAGATCTTCGTCGCCTCCTATTTTCAATGTCGCCCTGATGACAACGTATTTGTGGCTACCTTTCGACAGCAACACCCTCGGTGGAAGCTCGCACGACGCTGATTCGCATTGGGGACTCGAGACTGGGTCGTCAGCGGCTCGTTCAAGCAGCGGCGCCTCCGCGTCCAACGAAGAGGTTGCCTCCGACGGGTCCACCTTCGCAGACTCGGAGCGATACCGATCGACGAGCGGCGTCCAAGAGGCCCCTTCCAGCTGAAACGAAATCCAAGTATCGGATCGTTTCGCTTCCCCCGATCCGTCGCCATCGTCCTCCACAAGACGCGGCCGCAAGAACTCCAACGAGCAGCACTGCAGGGCCAGCCGCTCGGAGTCAAGGAAAGACTCCGCCCGTCCCCGACACTGCTCTTTCCGCGACGACGATGTGCTGGGCACCGCCCCACCATATTGAGCATCTCCCACGAGGGGGAAGTTCTCGGCACATAGCTGCCCCCGGATCTGGTGCGTCCGTCCGGTCAGGAGCTCAACTTCGACCTCGGCCACCGCGACGCATCCGTCCGGCTTGCCGTACTCTCCCCACAGGCCGCGGGCGAGGGAGTCCGACGCGTCGTTCCCCACGACGGTGCAGGGCTCGCCGACGCGCGTTATGCGCAGCAGGCACTCGGCCCAGGCGTCGGGGTCCTCCGCGTCGTCTGGGACCTCCGGAACGAACCGCTTCGGAGCGCGGATCGACGGCTCGAGGAAGTGCCGCATCGTCGCGCCGTCTCGCTCGAACCGCTTCAGCCGCTCCACCTCGCCCGCCATCGACGGGACTGGGCCGTTGTTGCCATCATCTGTGCCCGGGGCGATGCAGACCAGGCACCGGTACGACTTGTGCACGCCGCAAGACGACGTATATTGGGGGAGCGACGGCGATCGCGATCGCTGCCGCAGCTGCCCGCTCGTCTTGGTCCGAAGGAGTTTGGCGAAGTAGGAAGCGAAGGACTTCTTGGTCGCCTGCGATGGGACGTGCGAACCGGACGTTGACGTCTGGTGAGTGGAACCGTAGGGAAACAGTGGCGGACGGGCCTGTTCAAGGCGACCGTCGCCACGCCTACCTCCAGTAATCAACAACGATCCCCCACCGTCGTCTTTCTTTTCAAGTCGGGGCAGCATCTTCCAGTACAGACCGGATTCGCCACCGACAAAAATCACATCGCGGCTCGCGTCAATACTTTTCGCCGAAAAGACTCGCAGCAATTCAAACACAACGGGAACGTCATCCGAAGCTAAGAATCTCTAAGAAACAGAGATTCGCAGGGATACAACCGGCATCCAGGGACGTCATCGGTAGCGCGGCCGTGGGCATGTAAGCCGCCAGCCACCGCCGGCAAAACGTTTGTGATCCCTGCATTCTTGCTTATCCAAGGGTTATTTCCCAATTTGGGAATAAGCCTATCCAAGTGCCGCTGTTGCGGCCGCCTGCCTTCTGCGACAAAAAAAACGACAATGCGCTCGCCCAGCCGTCCGTGTTTTCCCGCTGGGAAGGACCTTCCAGGAGCTGACTCAATGCTGCATCCTCGAAGAGACGCCAGCACCGCGATTTCTCACGCCGGACCCGCTCCCATCCCTTCTTCGGCCGCGAGGGGGCGACCTTCCAGGGTCGAATAGGGAGCCACCCGCGTCGCTCCCCAGTACATTGCGGCATTCGACAACGAATCTCGTGGCCTCTCTACTCCTTCTCCTTCCTATGCACCTCCCTCGCACACTCTTCGACGACCCGCATGGGCCACGAGCCGATCTCACGATGGGGCAAACAAGACAAGCAAAACACTCACCACCGCGAGCAATCCCGACGTGTTCTGATCCAGCCTCTGCGGCGTGGCGACGTACACGAGTGGCTCTGCCTTCTGCTTCTTCTGCCGCTTGCGCCGTCCCCTCCGCGCTCCCGCCTCGTCGTCGTGATCCCGCGGCTCGTTGCAATTTGCCTCGCGGGAAACGACGTCCGATGCGCCCCGAGTCGACGCCTCCTCCCGCTCCTTCCGCTCCTTCCACAGCGTCCTCCCCACGCAGCTCGCCACGTTCTCCAGCGAGTTGTCCACTCGGGCGTGGACGGGGACGTTCGGCGGCTTGTTCAAGATGAGATATCCCGCCTCGTCGTCTCGCGCCACGACCACGCCCGGCTCGCCGTCCCCTCCGAGGGCGCCGTCGGCCGCGCCCCAGTCGTACGAATTCGCGTCGTAAAACCGACGGGGCTCGAAGTGGACGCGGAAGTAGTCCCCCGCCTCCGCGGTCGCGTTCCTATCCCCCACGGTGAGGCGGGTGGGCTTGACCCCGCTGGAGGGATCGAACCGATCGACGGCTCCTTTCGAACCCTCGGCGGCCGAGCGGGGGAGGCGCCACACCGATCCCAGGGCCAACAGCTCCGTCGCCGTCAAGATCGGTCCGTCGGGCGAGAGGGGGTAGGACGAGGGATCGTGCCGGTACGCGGCGTCCAGGACTCTCGCGGGCGAGGAGGCGGCCTCGCCCGCGTCCCACTCGGACAGGATCCGAATCCGTCGGCTTTCCTCGTCGTCCTCCGCGATTTCTACAATGGTTCCTGCCGCAGTTTCCACCGCGGTTCCTGACGCGATTCCTACCGCCGCCGCGCCGCCCGAGCCCGGGCCCGCGGTCCGGCCGCCCTCCGCCTCGTCCCGCTTCCGATTCCCCTCTCGATCCGCCGCCGCCCGGAGGACCCATCGCACCACCTCCTCGCACGTCGGCGCCTCGCCGTCGACTGAAGCGACGTCGGGCACCACGACGTGCGCGACGTGATCGGCGAGCGCTATGCGATGGTCGATCGACTTGGAGGCGGGCCACCACGAGGGGTACGAGCCCGACGGCGGCGGCGGCGGAGGGTGCGACGACCCGGCGGAATCGTCGGAAGAGGCGACGTCGGAGGAGGAGGTCGCGATCCTCGCCGCCGAGGCGCGGTAGTTCTCCGGCGGCGAGGGGGGGGTCGCCCGCAAGAATATCGATATGCGCGCGCTCCGGCCGCTCGGTCGTCCGGCGGGGACGAACGACGTCCCGCACTTCCCGCCGTGGGGAAGGGGGGAAGGGACGGGGGGAACGCAGCGAACGCGGACGCGGCTCGTCGCGCTCCCCCCCCGGCCGCCTCGGGCCGAGGACGAGGTTCCGGCGGCGGACGACGACGACCGCGGCGTCCGGGGGAACGACCGCGTCGTCCGAAACGACGACGGGATCCTACGCATGGTCGCGATCCCGAACGGACGCGTCCGACCGATCGCGCCGGCGGGCCTCGCTGCGACGGCGAGGAGGAGGGCAAGGGGGAGGGCGAGGGTCGATCCGGCGGCGGCGGCGGCCTTCGTCCTCCTCGCCCCCGCCGCCCGAGAAGCCGTCGCGGCCATGGTCGTTGCCGCTTGCCGTTGCCGTTGTTGAGTTTATGGCCAAATTCGAAATGGGGAATTTGGGGGAATAAGAATTTAACAAATTGTTACGTATTCCTAATATTAAGGGAGGCCACCCTTATCACTACACTTGAAGTTGCGATTCGCGTCATCAAATTCGTGACGTCATTGATCCGTACCTTCCCGCCGGTCGATTTTCGTCCTCTTCGCGGATTTTTGTTTCACGTTGGGTGACCGGCGTGACCGGCGTGACCGGCGTGGTTGAGGTATCCCCCCCCCCCCACCCCCGCCGTGTCCCCGGTCCGCACCATTTTTCCCCAACCAACGGACCCGCCGCGGGAGGACCATGGGATGACGTTGCTTCGGCCGGGACGTGCCAACCAGCTGATCAGTTGAAGGATATAGGGCCCAAGGGGGGGGAGGGGGGGGGGGCTATTCCATTCAGACCATCGAACCGGACCATCGATCCAAGGTCGCGAGGTGAGTCCGGACCATCGAACCAAGGTCGCGAGGTGAGTTATTTGATTCGAACGTGGTCGATCGAACGTGGTCCAACCAACGTTGCTTCGGCCGGGACGTGCCAACCAGCTGATCAGTTGAAGGATATAGGGCCCAAGGGGGGGGAGGGGGGGGGGCTATTCCATTCAGACCATCGAACCGGACCATCGATCCAAGGTCGCAAGGTGAGTTATTTTATTCGAACGTGGTCGAGTCGCAAGCCCGCACCATTTTTTTCCCGCGCTGCGCCCCCGCCCCCGCCCCCGTCCCCGCCTGATCAATTCGAACCAACCGACCCGCCGCAGGAGGACCATGGGATGACGTTGCGTCGGCCGAGACGTGCCAACCAGCTGATGGCATCGAACGTGGCATCGAACGTGG
>JALLPA010000229.1:0-17840 GCA_036939895.1 Thalassiosira exigua
CGAAAAAAGTATCGTTCGGTACACAACCCTGGTCAGATGTACGTCAGATGTGCGGCCGCCTGACGTCAGCCTCACCCGACGCCTCACCGCCGTGCGCTCACCACGCACCGACCGCCGCCACCGAGCCTCATTCGCAGTTCACCTCATTATTTTCATCCGAACGACGGACGACGATGAAGGCCGCCGTGATCGGCCTCGGATCCATGGGGATGGGCATGGCCCGCTCCCTCCTCCGCTCCCCCTCGTCGTCCGAAGTGGTCGGATGCGACCTGAACCCGGACCTGGTCGCGTCCTTCCGAGCGGACGCCGAGGCCGCGGGCAAGGCCGGGAAGAAGGCGGGCGGGGTCGCGAAGGCGGCTCCGTCGGACGACGTCGTCCTGCTGGTTTTGGTGAACGAAGCGCAGTGCGAGTCGACGTGCTTCGGAAGCGGGACCGAGGTAGGCCTCCTCTCGATCCTCCGCGAGGGAAGTTGCGTGATCGTCTCGTCGACGGTCTCGGCGTCCTGGGCCAAGTCGGCCTCGGATCGGTTCGCCGCGAAGGGGATAAAGTTCTGCGATTGTCCCGTCAGCGGGGGAGCCGCGCGCGCCGCCAGCGGAGAGTTGACCATCATGGCCTCCGGTTCCCCGGAGGCGCTGGAATGCGTGGATCCCCTGTTGCGAGCCATGGGGAGCGAGGTGCACGTCATCCCCGGGGGTGCGGGGATGGGGTCCACGGTCAAGACCGTCCATCAGCTGTTGGCCGGGGCGCACATCGTCGCGGCCGCGGAGGCGCTGGCGTTGGCGTCCAAGGCGGGCCTCGACGTGGAGCAGGTGTACGACATCGTCAACGGCGCCGCGGGGGCCAGCTGGATGTTCCGAGATCGAGGACGGCGGATGATCGACGGCGCGGACGAGGTGAAGTCGGCCCTGGCGATTTTCGTCAAAGATCTGGACATCGTGCACGGCGAGGCGAAGCGGCTGGGGTGCCCGGTGCCGTTGGCGAGCGCGGCGCTGCAGCAATTTATCAGCGGGGCGGGGATGGGGTTGGAGAGGGCGGACGACTCGCAAGTCGTCAAGGTGTACGAGACGCTCGCGGGAACGTCGGTCGGCAAGCCTCCGAAAGGCGACGAGGACGATGCGGCGGAAGACGGCGACGACGTGGGAGACTACTGGACCTTCCCCGACGGCACCCGCGAGCGCATCCTCGAAGTGTCCGACGAAGCCCGGCACAACATCATCCTGTCCAACGAATACGCTCGCGTCATGAAGGTCGCCTTCCCCCCGGGAGACGCCACCCACGCCCACCGACACGCCGAGGACAGCTTGTACTTCTACTTGATGGAAGGCGGATTGGACGTGATCATCCACGAGAAGGGACTCGATCCCACGTGCGACTGCTTGGAGTTCGGGGAGGTAAGGTACGGCACGCACAGGTCGGACAAGCCGCTGGTGCACAAGATCACGAACACGGGAAGCAAGCATATGTTCTGCGTGGACGCGGAGGTGCTGACGTCCCCCCCGGTGACGAGTCCGTTCCCGCTGGTGGCCGAGCGTCACGAGCTGATCAAGACCCGGGATCGATGTCGGGTGTACAAGCTCGCCCTCAACCCGGGAGAGTCGGCGACGACGTCGTATCCCTTCTTTCACCTGACCGTGGTCCTCCGCGGATCGCGGATACGGACGGAGACGGGCGTGTCCGGGGGACGCCCGTTCTGGTACGAGGTTAACGCAGAAGCGGGAGCGGTGGAGTGGCGGAGTCCGATCGCGGACGCGAAGGTGACGAACGTGGGGGAGGGGGTTTACGAGCAGTTCGTGGCCGAGTGGAGATGAGTTCCGACTGAGGAGGGGCTTCCGAGGAAACCCTTGGAGTTTGTGCCCGGAGCGCGGAGCGGGTTGCCCTTGAGCCGAGGACGAAGAGGAATCGAAAGCTGACGTACCCGTCCGGTGGCTTCGGATGGATGGATGCACGAAGCTAACTGGCTAGGAAAATTGCTTTCGCGCAATGAGCGGAGCAGGAGCTTTGTGGTTGAACGCTGAGAACGATGTGAATTTGCGCGTTGCAACCACACGAGATAAAATTCCAGAGTAAATACCGGAAGGTATCATTGAAATTGATACAGATAATCATGCAATACACTACAATACATTACAATACATTTCGCCGATCAAACAATCCTCGGCCTCGAAACCACTGGCTAACCCCCACCGCTATCGGCCCTCTTTTTCTCGGCCAGCTTCAGTTTGAGTTTCGATTCGAACGACGAAGACGTTTCGTTGCTTCCCCCGTCCTGTTCGCCGTTCCTTCCCCCATCCTTGCCCCCACTGGCCTTCTCTTTCTCGGCCAGCTTTTGTTTCAGCTTCAATTCGAACGGCGAGAGAGACGCGTCGTCGTCTTTCTCCTCGTCCTTGTCCCCGTCGGCCTTCGCGAGCTTTTCGCGGAGTTTCGCTTCGTACCTGGACGAAGACGAGCTCGACGATCCTCCTGCGGATGCGCCGGGCTCCTCGCGGCCCGAGCCCGTGGACTTCCTGTGGATTCTGGCGTGAAACTCCTCCAGGCGCTCTTGGGAATCCTTCCCCTGCGAGCGATTTCCCCCGGGCGCGTCTCCTTCGAGCTTTCGCTGGATCCTCGATTGGAAGCTGGCCAGGGAAGACCCGACGGAATTCGAGCCTTGGCTCGAGCGCTGTTCCGCCTTCTTTCTAATTTTGGCCTCGTACTCGTCGAGGGGCTCGTTGGAATCCTTGCGATGAGCTCCGGCCTTTCGCGACGGGGCACTCCCGCCTGAACCAGAGGCACTTTCCAGCTTTTGTTGGACTTTTGACTCGAAACTCCGAAGAGGCGACTCGGGAGATGTTTGCGAGTCGCTCAAGTCTGACTGGCTTACTCCCTGCGCGATTTTCCGTTGAATTTTCCCCTCGTAATCATCTGAGAAATTGCCGCTTCGCCTGGCACTTCCTTGGAGTCTGTTGCTTAGTCGCTCGTTATAATCGACACGAGCCCTGCTGCGAGCTTCGGAATGTCCTATGTCTTTGATGGTATTGATTGCCCTTGCCTTCACAAATGCGTCCTGAAAACGGTCCACTGATTTTCTTTCCCCATTGTTGTGTTCAACCCCGGTTGGTATGTCGCTTTCGACTTGACCATGAGATGATTGGCTTGATGTCGAACGGTTTGCACTAGCTGCAATTCTCGCATTGTAATCATCGAGAATCTTAGTTGCCGACGATATGCTATCACCCCCCCCTTTGTCGTTGGCTTCCATCATGGCACGCTGAGTATCTTCAGACAGGGGCTGTATTTCTTGGGTAGGATCACGTGACCTGTTGGAAGATGCTTCACCAAGCTTCTTCTTTAGCCTTTCTTCGTAAGAGAGCCCAGGCGGAGTAGAGGCTTTGTTCGAAGACGTTGTTGGTGGACCCGCAGAGGGCTCAGCGTTTGACGGCCCAGCTTGTTGCTGGGAAGATTTTGCAGCAATACGGGCGTGAAACTTGTCCACTCGGTCCGAAGAGGAAGGGAGTGGCGCGTTTACAGAGGGGCTCCTAGATCTGTTCACACCCCTCTCAGTCAGTTTCTTCTTTAACCGCTCTTCGTAGGACGGAGTTGATCCCGAGGATCGGTCACGTGCCACGTTATTATCATTCTCTTTC
Source organism: Thalassiosira exigua (assembly GCA_036939895.1). Lineage (NCBI taxonomy): Eukaryota > Bacillariophyta > Thalassiosirophyceae > Thalassiosirales > Thalassiosiraceae > Thalassiosira > Thalassiosira exigua. Next base: position 3,624 of record JALLPA010000229.1, read on the forward strand.
GTTTTCGCAACAATTCGAGCCTCGAGGTCCGCAAGCTTTCGAGATGATGCAGAGGACGATTGAGACAAACTGGGTCGATTGCCTGATTGACTCGAACTTCTGCGGAGTTTACTCTCCAAACGATCTTCAAACGATTGTGCTGCTCCTGGGGAAGATTGACTTGCGCCCACCTTGTTCTTTGCTGAGATTCTCGCTTCAAAGTCATCCAGGCGAGATGACGTAGAACCATCTAACGCCTTTGAACTTCCTTCACTAAGCTTCCGCTTCAGCCGTTCTTCGTAGGACGGGGCAGATCCTGGTGATCGGCCACGTGATAAATTTCTTCCATCGTCCTTTGTCTTCTCGGCAATTCGAGCCTCAAGGTCTTCAAGCTTTCGAAATGATGCCGACGGTGATTGAGACAAACTCGGCCGCTTGCCTGAGCTCATACTGGAGCGCAGTTTCTTCTCCAAACGCTCTTCGTATGACTGTGTGGTTCCAGGAGGTGAGTTATTCGCCTCCTCGTTCTTGGCTGCGATTCTCGCTTCAAAGTCATCCAGGCGAGATGACGTAGAACCGCCTATCGACTTTGAACTTCCTTCGCTAAGCTTCCGCTTCAACCGTTCTTCGTAGGACGGAGCTGATCCCGGGGGTCTACCACGTGAAACATTGCTTCCGTCATCCTTCGTCTTCGCTACAATTCGAGCCTCGAGGTCCGCGAGCTTTCGAGATGATTCTGAGGAGGATTGAGACAAACTTGGCCGGTTGCCTGAACTCATGCTTGCGCGCAGTTTCTTCTCCAAACGCTCTTCGTATGACTGTGTGGTTCCGGAAGACGATTTATTCGCCTCCTCCTTGCTCTTAGCCGCAACTCTCGCCTCCAGGTCATCCAGATGGCGAGATGATGTAGAAGTAACTTGCGAACTTGAACTTCTTTCAGAAAGTTTCCGCTTCAACCGTTCTTCGTAGGACGGAGCTGATCCTGGCGATCGGCCACGTGACACATTGTTTCCATCATCCTTTGTCTTCGCTGCAATTCGAGCCTCGAGGTTCGCAAGCGTTCGAGAAGACGCTGATGGTGATTGAGACAAACTTGGCCGATGGTCTGATCGGCTCATACTGGAGCGCAATTTCCTCTCCAAACGTTCTTCGTACGACTGTGCTGCCCCTGGCGACGATTTTTTACTTCTCTCCACCGTGTTCTTGGGTGCAATCCTCGCATCAACGTCATCCAGATGGCGAGAAGATGGTGATGAGTCAATGTTCGATTGCGCAGTCGAAACAGTTTGTGCAGTCGAAACAGTTCGAGTACTCGAAGCGCTTTGACTGAGCTTCTTCCTCAATCGGTCTTCAAAGGAGTACCCGGATTCTTGTGGTCCAGCCTGGCTGCAAGTGCTCATCTTCCTCTTCAGGCGATCATCGAAGGAGGATGCAGAGTCCGCACTTGCTCTAAGCGATCCATCGAGTTGGCCACTTTTGTCAGCAATTCGTGCTTCGAGGTCATCCAGGCGTCGGGCTGAAGACGAATCAGCAAGGGGGGGGCGTTGGGATGGGCCCTTCACACTTGCTCTATCAAGCTTCCTTTTCAAACGATCTTCAAAGGAGGAAACCGATCCTAGAGAGCTTCCACTACCGATCATATTAACATTATTGCCATTTGCTCCTTCCTTACTCTTGGCAGCGATTCGCGCTTCAAGGTCGTCCAGGACCTGAGCTGTTGATGAATGAATGTGGGGCTGTTGAGATGAGCCCTTGATACTTCCTCTATCGAGCTTCCTTTTCAAGCGATCTTCGAAGGAGGATGTCGAACTTCCGCTGCCTATTATGTTCACATTTCTGACATTTCCTTCTCCCTTGCTCTTCGCGGCAATTCGTGCTTCAAGGTCATCCAGACGTTGGGATGGTGACGAATTTCTCGCTTTGTCAAGCTTCCTTTTCAATCGTTCTTCAAAGGAAGATGCGGATCCCTGCGAACCTCCGCTACTAACAATGTTGAAATCAGTGCTGTTCGCTCCTTCCTTGCTCTTGGCAACGATTCGTGCTTCAAGATCATCTAGGACCTGAGCTGGTGAGGATTGGGAGAGGTTCCCGTTAGGTGAGGCCTTCACACTTCCCCTGTCGAGCTTCCTTTTCAAGCGGTCTTCGAAGGAAGAACTGGAGTCGTGAGATCTCCTGCGCTCTGATCCACCATTGATGCCTTCTTTGGTCATCTCCATTCCAGATGCAGATAACGAGGAAGCGATGCTGCCTTCAAGCTTTCCTCGCAATTGCACCTCATAGTCCTTCAACCTTTCAGACATGTCGCTTTGAGAATCGGATGTGCCCGTCTTCTGGAGGACTCTATCCTCAAACGACTCAAGTGTTGACAGTGGATTGCTGCTATCGCTGACAGGCTGATTGCGATTTCTTTGGTCCAGCTTCTGTTGCAATCTAATACCAAAGTCTTTGAGCTTCCTCTCTGATTCTGTCCTCGGAGCAAGGCCCGGCTCTCCATTTTTTGCCAAGAGTCTCGCATCGAAAGCCTCCAACCGGTCACGTGCAGTTGTGTCTTGCGACTTCCGGTTTGTCCGCTTTGGTGTCCATCCAGCAAGACCGTGCCCTCCCCGGTCTTCATTGCCCAGATCTGTTCCTTGAATCTGCTCATCATCCCACGAATCCCGATCATCGTCTGACGACGTCCTTTCTTGCCCAGGTGACGCTACACTGATCAATTCGCCGAATATATTCCTCTCTGCACCAGAGTGACCTGTAGGTGGCACAGCCGAGGCATCATCGCCCCACCTCGTACGATCGGGGGAGGAAGGGCTGAGATCAGACCTCTCGTCCTCAAATACTCTCGGTTCGTCAGAGGAGAACTGATGGCCAATTGGATCAAGTTGTGCTACCGTCCCCCTGTATCCCCCACCCTTGTTACGCAACTTCTTGTCCTCTAATGACCACTCGTCATCGTCTTCCCAAGCATGGTCGTCAACTTTCGACCGCCGCATGCCCTTGTAGAACACAAAACCACCAACGAGGATAGCAACAACAGCGCAGGTGGCAATTACCGCGATCCCAGTTGACGAGGCAAAGTTCGAATCTTCTACCACAGAAGGAGGAGGGGCCCTTATTTGGACGGCATCAGAAGGCGCCAATGTCGGCGCCGGCGTTATCTTGGTATAGCTCCGCACCGTACCTTCCACAGCGATGATCTCACGTTCTTCCAATGTTGATCCAATCTTTTCCCCGTCACGGTTAATGGAATCCTACACGTTCACAGTGAAGGAGGAGTTAAGAGAAACAAACATGGGCATCCCAAAAATGACACAGACTCAGACAACTCTCACCTCTACCAATTGTGCGAATTCACTCTCCCTCTCGACTTCGTCCTCGTCGCGGGTGGCTGGTGTATATTCGGCAGTGACTTCAAACTCAACTATTAGGTCGCCCTTCTCGTTCTGAAGTCGCCTCACTCTGCGTAACTGTCTGCGATTACGCCTCATCTTGAAAAGGTCTTGATCGGTTTGCGCCTCAATCGGCACGAACCTAGCAGATAGACACCGAATGTCTAGAAGGGTATAGTTGGTAGTCAGAGCCGTGCTATTTGACAGCCTCTCGCGCAAAACACTGCAGACAGCTTCCAGATCTAAATTTTCCTTGTCGACATCCTCGACATCCTCAAGGATCAATTCCTGTGTGGTGTGCACGGCTTCGTCGCCAGCGTACGAGGCGACGAGATCGCCTTTGATGCGATCAGAGACCTCGAGGAGCCAACTACGAATATAGCCCTCAGTGATGTCCCGCGTGTGCTCAAAGTTCACCATGACGATGAAACGGTCACATACGCTGTTATTATCAAGGCCAGCAACATCGCAGACAAGACCTGGAGGGGTGAAAAGAAGGAGTTTGGGGAATGAGCTCTTGAGCAATCGAATCAAGCTAAGCTTGAGCTTTCACTTGAAAAAGTTGAAGCTGAATTCAGCGCACTACAGCAAGATTGAGTGCAGCCCACGGCTCATAGAGACGACCCACTGCCAACAGTGAACTCCCAGCTATCGAGAATAAACAGGTCCCAGTGTTGGGCGCGGCGATCACAGTAGGGGCAAACTTACCTGGATTTACAACAGAGTGAACATCGCCCTGACGTTGAGAGAAGCCCAGCCCATACGCTTTCACCAAAGGGTACAGAACATCGTTCCTGTTTTGGAGGAGCCCCTTCAGCGCCTGTGTCACGTTGCCCTCGATCCACTCTTTGACCAGGCCCTCAGTCTCGATGGGGTAGGTGATGTCGAATGAGTAGTCAACTGTCAGGTAGCTTTCGGCCGTCGACGGAGAGTTGCTCGGCGAGTCGCTGGGCGACTGGGATGGGAAGCTGGATGGCGAGGCCGATGGGGAGCCGGATGGGGCCGCAGAGGTCGTTGGGCGCGAGGACGGTGAGACAGACGGAGACGTCGTCGGCTCGGCGGAAATTGTCGGAGAATCAGAGGGTGAGGTCGTCGGCTCTGTGGATGTGGTTGGAGATGACGAGATTGTCGGTGAGGTGCTTGGCGCTGTGGTCGGAGACGACGAGACTGTTGGGGCCGTGCTGGTTGAAGGAGCCTCGGACGGCAGCCTGCAGAAAAAAAGAAGGGAGCAAAAACACCATTCAAGATGAGAAATGTGCGACGCCAGCTTCAAAATGAGAATAGAGGCGTGGTGGAGGGTAGGGGGGGGGTCTCAAGTGGTTTCCTTTCTAAAGACTTGGCGCATACGTAAAATGCTAGCATAGATCCAGTGGTAGCGACCTGCAGAAGCATTCATGTTGTATTGTAACGAACAGCCCAGAAACGCAAAGCTTTGGTGACGGAACAATGCAGGCCGACTATGCTTCGTTCGTTCGCTCTTGTAATGTGTGATGGACCAATGCGAGCGATGAAGAAGGTGGAGATCCTCTGGTGACTGGCAAACAACTCTCAACAGCAAACACACTCAGCCCCCACCAGTTGCAAGCCTTAGAACTCACCTCGTGGGCGATGTCGTCGGCCCCTTCGTGGGCGCCAGAGAGACAGAAGGGGCTTCGGTGGGTCTCCTCGTCGGTAGACCGCTTTGCGTGACGGTGACGGCACCCGCGCCGCTCACATCGGCGAAGGCCCCGTCGTTGGCATCGCCGCTGTTGTCGATCAGATCCTGGACGAAATCGTCGCGGAGGTCAGTAGAGGCAAGTGGGGCTTGGACGATCTCGGCCAAGGTGACGCTTTCGTCGCCGGTCTGCTGGACCTCCATGACCTGATCGTATATGAACTTGATCTCGGAGCAGTCCTTGGCGTCTGAAACGTCAATGTGGCCCGTTATGGTGATGTCAATGAGCACTACTTCCGCCGTGCCCAGGTTTCCTTGCTGATATATATTGTTGGCATGGGCCTGGAGCTGCGCCTCGGCGTACGCCAACTCTTCCACGCTCAGGCAATTCGATTGGAGCCCCCTCTGCGATGGGGATTGAAGTCCCTGCGGGGAAACTACGGTTCTGAGCTTGCGCCTCGATTTGTTGAAACTCAGCGTGAATTCGCTCCCGTAAATAATCACCGTCTTGATCGTCGTGGGAGCCGGCGTCGGGGTCCGAGTTGGATCGGCCGTCGTCGGGGCCACCGTGGGCTCGGCCGTCGTGGGCGAGACCGTGGGGGACTGTGGGGCCTGCGTGGGCCAGCAGGTCGACATCCCAGTCCACAGAGTACCAGAGAAGCGTGCGGGAGCGAAGAAGGTCTCGATGAGGGTGAGGGGGAGGGTGGTCCATTGGCCCGAGATGATGTCCTGGGAGGGTGGGGGGGGGGGGGGGGGGCATGTCGGCAGAGAATTGTTGAGTTGGCCGAAAATTGCAACAGACGTGGTGGCAAGGAATGTCATTGCAGTTCCTTCACCCCACGTTGGAGTAAGAACTGAGTAGAACTTTGACCCCCCCCCCCTCCAGTGAAGGGGGGGTGAGGAAACTACAGTGAAGTTCCACGAGGTGTAGACCCCTTAGCTTGCGATTCGTAGCCAAGGCGGATTGACCGCAACTGGGCATCCCAGATTGTTCCCCTCGACAGTAACTTGCGGGACTTCCCCCTCGACCGTAAAGGGTTGCTCCTCGCCCACTTTCATATCACCGCTTAATTGAATGTTGGGCAAATTATAAAACTCGCTTCGCTCGTTTCGATAATCCACTAATGATAGTAGCGACACATCCTGGATTCATGAAGCATGCCAACAAGCCAACGCTCGATGATATTTCGGGGGAATCCAACTCGACGCAGTGGCAGCGGCCGCTCCGTGGCACTGGGCCTGGGCCTCGCTCCTTGCAATTCCAGCAAGCGCGAAAAACAAACGAGAACACTCACCAGCCTCCCGACGTCCATCGTCACGCCAGGATACTCCGTCGAGGGCACGGCAAACCCGTCCACTTCTTCCCCCCGACCGTCGTAATCGTCCCCCCCGTCCACGGCGAGGAGGTTCTCCGTGAACTTGAGGTAGAACGACGCCTTCCCCCCCGAGGAGGGCACCGTCACGCCTCCCCCACCAAAAGGGATCAGCTTCGATCCGTCCTCTTCCACCGTGGAAAAATTCCAGAGGGTGACGTTGTACCCCTCCGCCAGCCGCTGCCAGCTCCCCGATCCGTCGAGGGACGTCCCCAGCAAAGTGCTCGTGATGCTCCCGGTGGAATTCTTGATGACATACGGTCCGTCCAGATGGTACACCGCGTAATCGAACATCAGCCCGGTCTGGAGGTGAGCGCTGAGGGCGCTAATGGTCACGGGATACGAGCCGTCGTTGGCGACGGAGAAAACCATGCCCATGGCCCAGTTGGTGTCGTAGATGGCGTTCCCGCTCCCGCCCGCGCTCGCGCCCGCGAGGTCGACGACGCCGTGGTTCGCGGGCAAAGGCGAGGAGACGACGTCCGAGTAGCAGCCGGTCGATTCCTTCGCCCGGGCGAGGTCGCGCTGCGTCGGGGAGGGCAGGCGCCGCTCCCGTTTTTGTGGCTGTTGCTGCTGCTGTTGCTGATGCTCCCATTGATGAGGCCTTTGTTGTCGTTGTTGCGTCCTTTGCCGCCGCCGCCGTTGCCGCGAGGGTCGCCCGAAACGATCCCCTCCCCCTCCTCCCGCGCCGCCGTCGCCGACGGCCTTCGACTCTTCGCGGTCGGCATCCGACGCGGCCGGGGCCCTCGCCCCCGCGGTCGCATCGGCGGACCCCAACAACGAGAGGCAGGCGAGGGCGCAGAGCGCGCCCCAAGGTCTCCTCCGCCGCCGCGGCTGCCGCCGCCGTTCCGGCGCCGAGTCGACATCCGTCGGGGGACCGCCTCGATGCATCGCCTCCGGAAGCCGCCGCTGGATCTTCCCCGTTTGCCGAGTCGCCGCCGGTTCATTTCTTTCCATTATTTCGTCGTTGTCGCTGTTACTGTTATTTCGTTGCAAAGTGCGCCATGCAATTTTGGTTTCATAATCTTGCGTCGGTCTCCAAGCAGGTTCGTAGGTATCGTACGATACCGGCTCACACCAACTATTGTGCGTACGTATCAACCTCCGGAGGATGCGGAGGTTGATACGTACGCACAATAGTTGGTGTGATACCGGCTGTCAATGCGTGAAGGTGGGCATGCCAAGTAGCAATTCATTTGAGATGATCATATTCGATATTGCCTTTGGAACTATCGAAATCTTGATGGGAGTATTAGAGGTCAAGTTGCGGTATTCAGATTTCTCAGGCCGGTACGGAGTGCAATGATAAAACACCTGCCTATCCTGTGCCCACTCATAATATTTTAAGTTGTGATCGAGGTCAGGTAGTACCTCGGTACTCCAGTGATGCCAGGTACATACTTAGGTAAAAGACAGGAGTGACAGACCAAGCAAGATGCTCACACAAGCAAACAAACTCTTGTAACAACCAAAACCACAGCTATGTACCATGTACTTACCCCTGGCCCTCTCCACAACATATGGGCCAGCTTCGCTGCCAGTAGCAGGGCAGGGCAGGGCACGTGGGCGAGATGCAAAGGCCCCATCGCTCAACGCCAACGCCCGGTTCAGCGGAACAACCTCCAAAGGCCAGTTGGGCGACGTGAAAAGGGCCATGTTGGCCGATGGCTTCTCGTTGCACGTCGGATTCATCTTGGTTGAGGGCTCAATGCATATGGTGGTGGTGTGACCATCATCGATGTAGCCTCACCCCCACTCACTCTCACCACACACAATATCAATGGAGTGACCATGTCTGATTGAAAGAACTCTAGTGTTCAGTGTGACATCGCAGCGGGAAGCAGCTGCACTCTGCGATGAATTTTTAGTGTCTGAAAGAGTATGTGTCATTACAAGCATAGTAATATTTCATGTAGGAACTAGTGATAAGCTATTTAGGAACTGTTTCCGCCAAAAGCAGTGCCGTGGCTCGCAAGTGTCATTTTTCAGCGTTTTATTTCTTTGTTTATTTGTTGTTTATTTGCACTGTATACTGGTGGCTACCGGCAAACTCAATCGAGGGTTAGATACTCCAGGAGGCTTTCACACACCTGCCTTGCGCTTGCAGCAATACATCGGGGCTATATCCACCTCGTAGGGGACCCCCATCGGTAGAACACGCGCCAGTCCCGTCCAGCAACCATGTCCAGGTGCGAAGCAGCTTGGCTTGTGGTTGCCGAGGAGTTTCTCTCTTGTGCACGGAGTGCATGGAGAGAGGATGGGGCACGTTAGGCGGCCATGATAGGCTATGGCCATTGAGCCATTTTATTTATATCTATATGCCAGTTGCGGTACTCAGAAATCCCAGGCACTCAATGACAAAACACCTGCCCATCCTGTGCTCAGTCAAAATATTCAGTCGTGATCAAGGACTTAGTTAGTATCGCGGCACTCCTGTGATGTCAGTCAAAAGACAGGAGTGACAGACGAATTTTCACAAACAAACAATCCCTGGGCACTCCCCCACTGAACGCCACCTATGGTCCTCTCGCAAATAATACACAAGGCTGTTGGATGGGTCAGCTTTCGCGGCCAGCAGGGCAGGGCACGTGTGGGTGAGGTGCAAAGGCCCTCGCTCAACGACGGCGCTGATTCGGCGTTTGAACAACCTCCAAGCGACACGAAAGAGGCCACATTGGCCAATAGCTTCTCGTTGCACGTCAGATTGGTTTTGGTGAAGGGCTCAGTGATGCACTGGAGTGGGGTCTGTCAGTGATATACCCCCCCTGGCAATGTATGTTTGAAGAAATTTTTGTGATCGGTCTGACATCACATTGACAAGCAGCCTTGCTTTGCAGTGCATGTCAGTGTCAGCGAAGCAAATCGTAGTAGTCAGTTGTTTGTACTGTCAGAGTTTCTATGTTGATGAAGTAGGTCAATATGCTCGGTGCCGGTGTATGCTGCCATATTACACTTCATGGATGGAGCTGTATGCATGAAGTTCCGGGCTTTCACATTATTCTCGATGATCATGTCAAAGATGACATTCTGTAAAAGTGTAACTTAAATATAGTTTTGCAGCATAATTTGTATTTTGGAATGTTCTAAGTTAGACCATTTCGGGGTTTTATTGAAACAGTATTCATGAGTTTAGATTTCTATTAAATAATGTGTCGTAATCTATTTAACGGAGAAATGTCCTCATCGTCATTCGTTGGTGTCCGTCCCCATCTGTCCGTCTAGATGTGTTGTCAAACTAGGTCACGTGCACTCAATCACAGATCACATATAGTAGGAATTTGTATCGTAGACTTTTCTAGGTCACAAAAACCACTTCTCGGTGATTTTTTGAACTTCAAACTATTCATACACTTTAGGGTGAGTTATAAATATCAATATAACATTTTTCATGGTAAGTTTAAAAATTACATTTTCGTCATAAAGATAATAATAATAACACAGAAAATTTTTACCATTTTTTGAGGTCCTTGACCATGGCCAACTGGGTCAATGTTAAGTATTACCGATTCCGCTAAGTTGCAACTTAGCAGAATCGGCAATATTCAACAAAACCGAAACATAAGTCCTTGGGTTGATTTCAGGCTATGGTGAAGCAACGGACCCGGGTTCAATTCCCGGCCAAAGCAATGTTGCGTTGTGCAACCCACCGTTTGATTCCAGTTTCTGCGAGCCCATAGTACCTCCCCTAAGTCACGAGCGCTCAACCAGCCCTCGCTGCATACGCACGCGACATAGGGGAGGTACTATGGGCTTGCTGAAACTGGAATCGAACGGTGGGTCGCACAACGCAACATAGCTTCGTCCGGGAATGAAACCCGGGTCTGTTACTTCACCACAGCCTGAAATCGAACCAAGAAACCGGCAATATTTAACAGTTGCAATATTTAACAAAACTGAAACGTGAAGTCGTGGTTACACAACTCCATGAACCGGCCCAATGGTGGTTACATTGTGGTTACAACTATCATTGCTGGTGCCAGCGCTCAACCGGCCCTCGTTGCAGGCGTACGCAACTTAGGGGAGGTACTGTGGGCTCGCTGAAACTGGAATCGAACAGTGGGTCGCGCAACGCAACATTGCCTCGGTCGGGAATCGAAACCGGGTCCGTTGCTTCACCACAGCCTGGAATCGACTCAAAGGCTTATGTTTCTGTTTTGTTAAATATTGCCGATTCCTCTGAGTTGCAACTTAGCAGAATTGGCAATATTTAGCAGACAAACCCCCCCGTCCAACGGAAACGAAGCCGTTTAGCGTCCGATGTGGTGCTTCCTAACGCCTCCCAATGATTGAATCTATGCCCGGTATCATTGAGAGCACGGGCATGTGATTTCCGCCGAAATTGGAGGTGAAAAACCTCCTACACAAAATTATTTGCACCCTGACGGTGATCGATTGAATCGATGCGTCACGCGCGCCGGAGTTAATGCATCGGCGCCGTGGTGGGTTACGAACGTGCCGGTTAGGTTCAGCCCTTCCATTTCAAGTGGAGAAGAGCTGGGAGACGCCTTGTGGTGTCACTATATAACACCGCCCCGTTATTAAGTTCTAAAGATGAACATCTCTATTGTGAAATTATTCTACAGTTTATGCCCAAGTTTTCGATCACCAATATGCCTCCTCCCGTAGGCCCATTACACTGGATTGATAGCTGAGGTCATCAACTATCAAACCATGTGCGGGGATAGGTGCCAGAGTGCCATTAGGCTGCCGGCTGGACGTCGGCGTGGCCGACATCATGGTCTTGCTCTTTTTCATCTCATAACGTGTAGTCGGGTTTGTGTGTTGTGTTGCGTGTGGTCAGTTGTTCTATCTACCTACTCTACAATAGAGTAGGCAAATAATTAGAGAGCCCACTGGCAATGCCCTCCAGTCTCCCCGTTGTAGCGCGGCCGAATAACCACCAATATTCACTCTGGAAGCGACACCCCAATCTACTATTTATGAGGATTGAGATGTGGTGGAGTTCGCGGGGCAGAAGATGGAGGAGAAGGTAGGCCAATTTTGGTGGTCGATTTATCTAGGTACGTACCTAGCGCGAGACGATAGAGTTGTTTTGCCAATCCATGATGGAGTGTGATATGTAGCTTCGTGACCTAAGATGACAACACATCTCTACTGACAGTGTCATTCCGCCATTATCGTGTTCCCTCTTGCCCGCTATTTATGAAATATACACACAGACACATCAAAAATCAAATCAGTGCATTGAACTTCGAATGTGTTCACCTACCCACCCTACCCGCCCGCTGGTATGATCCTACATTATGCATGGTATGCCGTGCATCCTACAACCACATACGTGCATGCACATGCTCTCATTCACGTTTCATGCACGAAGCACGACAGACACACGTCGCACGTACATTACTTTACTCACTCAAAGCAAGCTAGACGGAGCACGTAGCGTGGGGGCTAGTTTATTTTGAATACATTATTGTTTACGTATGGCTTACCACTAATTTTATCCAAAATGGTCAAAGAGGTAAATAACAGTTGATTTTATCTGGGGTTAAATAGGATTTACTGTTGTTTAAAAAATATAATTCCCTTAAGAAATGCAGTCCCCAGCGCTCTCTCTATATTTTTAAACATTATAGTCCCCGAGGTGAGACCGTTTTAACAAATATCTGTTTTAGGCATCAGAGTGGGTGTCGTGGGGATTTTATCCAAATCGCATGTGTGTTGGTGCCACGGTGTCCGCATTCATTTTTTACAATTACATTTTAGCAATTGTCGTCCCCGGGCCAAAAGTAGTTTAACCAATAAATCCTGTCCCCAAGCCAATGTTTAGGGATTATATTTTAAAGCAACAGTAATTGGATAAGTGCATTTCCGTTGGCATGGAGACGTCCGACTGAGGATAGGTCCCTCCGCAGAATGTGACCAAAGTGCTTGTCACCCCACCCTCCATACACAATGATGGGTTAATAGGAGAATAACCCTTCTAGGGCCATAATGGCTGATACCCGTCCTTCGGTGGCACCACCCTCGGATGGGGTCGCACCCGTGGCAACAGTTGTTGTAGCCTAGTAGGTAAAGGTCACATCTCTACCTCCTCCATGGATGTGACATATGGCATTGTGGCCACCTCTCGTCCCCCATCCACCTCCTCAATGGATCCCTGCCCAGCAAAGGAAGGAGGGTAACGCGACAATATGATGGATACAGCAGGGGTGGCACACAAAACGAAGGGGGCAATAGGATACTATACACTTAGGGTCCTCCCTCTTAGGATGAGCCATTGGAAGGGTCCTAGTAATCCTATTTTGATGAAGGTCCTCTGGTCTGGGCTTCAGTTCCTGCAATCGAGTCGAAGAACAAAGTCCTCTCCTACAAATATGCATTCCTAACTTTTAGTGACGTCTCCATCCTGCCCCCTACCACCAAATATGGACATCACCACCGTAGCAGTACTCGGCGTGGATGACATTGCAGCCACCCACCTCAAAACGGGTGCTATCAGGATGACGGACTGTGCATGTACATGTGAGGGTTTTGTCACCCAAGCGGAGTCGCAGGGGTTGTAACGGAAGTCGTGGCAGCCATTGCCATTGCCAGGCCCTGCGCCTTTTTAACCTTCTTGTGCCCTCGCCGAAGGAGGAGCTCAATTCCTTTCTCAGTCGGTCAATGGCGCAGCAGGATAGACCAGGGATGGCCATGCAATGATATCATTGGGCGACCAACAAGTACCACCATCATCAGGCAGCCCGGTATCAAAGCATTGGCTAAATCAGTGCTCGCAACAGCAGCAGCAGCAGCAGCCATTGAAGCAGTGGATACATTCGTTGCAGCAGCTGCTAGTGCAACAGCACCCAGAGCAACAGTCACCACAGCAGCAGCCAGAGTAGTCGTCAGATGAGAGCTCATTGCAAGTAGATGATAAATTTTGCCCCAAACGAAGCGTGTGTGTGTGCCCTCTGACAACATGTTGGCTATGTTCTTCTGATTGCGCACCGGGCTGTATGATCTTTTGTTAGTGGCAGGCAGGTTCTGGAGCCGTCTCTCAGGCCTAAGTAGCCAGATGTCCGATGCCTACTCTGGACTGGTAATGTCGAACGGGACTTTGCCAGTCCAATAGATTGTACATCAGCTCCTTGACCAAACCTGGGGCTGGTGTGCAAACCTGTGGCTGGTGTGCATTGGGGTTGGAGTGGTATGGGTTGAGCCCCTTACACACATTTTGAAGTTTGCATACTGGTTCACATTAGGTAGTCTATTGTTTGATTAACTCTGTGACTTGTTCCAGTACAACGTCACCACGATGGGGCCACTGTCTTGGTGACAAGGAGTACCGGACACAAAACTGGAGACATCCCAAACACTAGACATCAGGCTTCAATGAGAGCCCCATTGTGTGGACGTGATGTGCATGGTGGCGTGTTTTTTCCTGTGTGATCACGTACAGTACATATAATGACCAAACTTTTCGGAACGAAAAAACTCTAGATAGATAGCTAGATAAAAAAAGACGAAAACTACTGGCTGTCTTTGCACGGCACTAACAAGCCAAAACAACTTCAAACCGCCCAAATATGTTCATTCCCTCTATCTATGGAACATGTAGATCGAGTGAATGGCCATTGTCAGCCGCGCCGACGCCGTCTTTATGCCGAAATTGACCTGCAAAGTCAAGCCATCGGAGCAGCCTGATTCAGTTGAAATAGCAAAACTCCAACCACTGACCGCCAATTTTGTCAACTTATTGTACGTAGAGAGAGAGAGAGAGAGAGAGAAAGAGAAAGAGAAAGAGGGAGAAAGAGGGAGAGGGAGAGGGAGTAGATAAATACCACAACCAACCAAACTCACAAACAACACCGCGACGTACGACGTC
>JALLPA010000230.1:0-17822 GCA_036939895.1 Thalassiosira exigua
AAATTGGGCGGAATTAATTCGCATACAAGACACTTGTTTGGCGGTCCCAAATTCTCGCCAGGCATAGCCAGAGAGCTAAACTGTGCCTGGGAAAAGGAACGAAGTAAAAACTGCCGGCAGTTGCTGAGAATTAATTCCGCCCATTTTGGGCGCCTGCATTACACTCCAAACATACGGTATACACTCGGATTTACGCTTTAAACATGGTGGTACTACAAAAGATGTTTGCCTTTTACTAAGAGAAATGACGATTCGAAAATGAACGGGGGGTGCACTTGCAAAAGTCATTGAGAAACTATGAGGATTTTAGTGAGTGATTCAACATGCAACTTTGGAGTTGTCTCAACCATGGACACAATATGGCCATGTTATGTCATATCTGTAAAAATGAAACGTATGCAACCACTTTGAGCTGCTAGATGACGTCATTTTGGATCATGTGATGTATTTACTGCAAGGACCTACTGACTTCAACCAATTCGTGATGCCCTAGCCCCTGGCGACAATGATTGATGTGATATATTCAGTTAAGTATGCACTCTATTGATAAGTTACCTTCGTGGGTCACTTCCAAGTATTCTCCCAGTCTGATATGCGGCATAAGGTTAGGTTGTGAGATATAGTTACTTCTCTTGGCAGAGTAAAGGGCAGAGTATAGAATAGTCTTACCTAAGTTTCCTTAGGTTCAATGCCTAGCAAAAACTTAGGTCCAGGGCCTTTGGTAGCCACTCTCATACTCATCCTGGTCCTAACTTTACACTTACCTTATGACTAATAAATCAGCTCTGAAATTGAAACCAAAATTTCTGCGCTCGGCGCGCTCAAAATGAAAGCTTCGCTCCCGTTGCTAGATCACCCCAATTGCAGATGTCTGTCTCAGTCTTTATGTTTCCCTCACCCGGAGAGCTTATTTCCACGGTGGAATTCAGTATTCGACCGCCGGAACTTCATTGGCAGCACCTGATGATATCAGCAACACCAACTCTGAGAGGCGGATGTGTTGGATGTGGAGCTGGATGCGTCTTCTCTTGGCTAAGTGTTCCATTCTGACTTTTTTTTCACGAAGCCTTTTGCCCCCGTAGATGACAGTGAAGGATACAGCAGCAGTAGTTCTGGCTGTTGTGGCCAGGGGAGGCTGACCTTCTCGAGGTGATAAGGCCCGGGAAGAATATTACCATAGTCTTACGTGAGCTAACAATGACGAGGCCGGCAAAGGCAAAGGTTCTGGCATCAAAGTCGACAACACGTCAATGACCAGGTGATACCAAGGTCGACGCTGAGGCCGACCAGGATGCTCATGACAAGGATGGCAAGGACGGTTCCAAGGACGACAGCGTGGAGGAACTCCACATTATATGCGGGAAACCTTAGTCTTGGCAGCGCATCTTCACCAAATCCGATGCCCGCTCATGGATGCTGGTACCTTCGAAGAAGGTCCACACCACGCAGGAAGAACGAGCACAATACAGCAGTGCCTTGAGGAGGAGAAGAGACTGTTGGCCTAACAAGGACCATATGATGATAAGAATTGATTGAAGGCAATCTTTGATACCGTGAACAGAAGAATCATGACTGGAGCAGTGCCAGAGACATCAAGGCAATGGAGTGATCTTGCCACTGTGTTGTCTGTTGATCCGCATGGTGGGGACAGTGCTTAGGATGGGCATGGTGGTTCTGTTTAGATTGATGTTGTAAGAAGCCAACCAAGGCTCCTTGATGCTTCTTGTGCATTGTGGTGGCAGAGACTGAACCACCAATCTGCGATTGGTAGAGCATACGGCATTGACCTTGTGTACAAACAGATGCCCTGCGTGTGCTTCCGAGGTTTCCCGTCTTTTGGTCCAGGACAATCTCAAACTATGCTGCTTGCAACAATAGTGGGGGGCATTTGCAGATAGACTTGCATTTCAAATGCAAAACAAGCCTACCAACACGTGGTACGCCCAATGTCCGAATAGAGTATGCTTCTGCTACAAGGAGAATAAAAGGAAGTAAACTGATTGGTTCGTTGCTTTTATAAAGGAAGTTTGACGCCATACCTATCTATTTAGTATAGGGTCCACACGGGACTGAAATCCCGAGTCCAAAAAATGTTCGGCTGAAAACTTCATATTATCACCAAGCAAAAATCTCGCATATCGTTCCGCAAAACTCAATGCAAACTGTGCCGACACAGACAGACCAAGCCGTCAACGCTGGCAACCTCAATCCCCCTCCCCCAATCCGCGTGCATTGCAACCCTCTGTTTTATTAAACCTTGGCAGCTATCAATTCTGGCGCCAAATCCCCACGTATGTGTGCCCGAATCACCCTTGATAACACGCCGACACGAGCGATTTTGAATTGGGGGGGGGGGGTGACATTGGAGCAAGGTCAACAAACTTGTTGCATCGCAGTGCACCGCTCCTTTTCAGTGGTCAATGCGGCCATGAAATCCGATTCCTTCTCTACGCCCATTCATCACTAAATATGTCCACGCCCAAGACGTCCAGCCGGTCCAGAGAAAGGTCGATGGCCAATTCTTAATCTTCCGCTGCAGAAATTGTTGTAGGAAACCGTCGCCTTGGGCGATTTCGATCTGGAAAGCAGAGGTGAGTGATTGTGCCGTGGTGTCGTCAACGTCACTGACGAACTCACCTGTGACATCAATTGGTCGTGTTAGGACGACTGGGAGGTGTTGGACCGGCGCGGATTGGCAGGGGAGGTGTGGTCATGTGGTCATCCATGGATTTAAGGGTAAATTATATTTTTCAAATCTTGTCCTCTTTGGGGCCCATCTCACCCGTTGAGGTTATCTTGTCCCTCCTGTTCTTGTATTCGATTTTTTGGAACCGAGGACTTGAGTGGTTATTGGAGGGACATGGTGAGTGCTGAGACTTGGGTAGGGTGGAGGCTGGATTAGAAGAGGTTGGTTCTAAGTGCTCTTTTTTGTCATGTATCTCATACCTATCAGCGCCCTTTCCCCCTCAATCAACTTGCTGGTGTTTTTTTCTTCTGATCGCAGCCAATAGGGCTCAGCTGAGAGATGATCCGTTGACAATCATTGTCCCATGGTCATCGCAGAGTAGGCAAGGACAAGGAGCGGATGTTGTGTTGTCATCAGAGCCAATGTCCCATTGCCTTTTTGCCCTCCTGCATCGCTACGTTATAATCAGCCGGGGACTAGGAAAGGTGAATCATATTTTCATTGTTTTCTTTGTACTACTTTCTTCCGTAATCATTTCAACACTCAGGACTCTTCCCTATTCTAGCAGATTGAGTGGGTGAGGCTGCTGTGGGACGTCTGAGCACTTGCCCTGACGGAGCAACTGAACCTATGGGCTGGGACCCATGGAAGGTGAGCCAAAACCCATTTTTAATTATTTTTTTATTAAAGCAATCTCACGCTCACGCGGGTCAATTGTTGCCTCGTTCGCGATTGCAGCGCAGGATGTTAGTCCCCATGGTGGAGGAAGAGCCATGGGGGCTGACTCCCCTACACCTTTGTGTATTATCAGCCTGGGTCTGGCAGAAGACGAGGCTATGTTTCAATCATTTATGGGTTGCCATCTCATGAAGGAGCGGGAAAATTCAAACAATCACAGGTATTACCATCTTCGTCGAGAGAAAGATGTTGTCAGCAGCTATCAAAGGTGAGCTCGTAGAGGATTTTTTGTCGTCTATTCCTTTTTCTTGGAGCTCATCCCGCTGTTAGGACACAATGCAGATGATGCGCATCAAGCTCAAGTACGATGCCATGAGAGCAGAGAGAAACAAGGTTTGCTATTCGAAACATATATTAATGAGGTAAGTGGGTGCCTGAAAGTTCTGAATTTGACAAAATCAGAACACAAACTTTTAGAATGCCAAAAATTATGTCAAAGTAAATATGGGAGGTAGGACAGTGGGGGTCCAAAAACATGAGATCGGATGCTCATCCTAATACAATATGAGGGGAATATGTGCACATTTTTGGTTGAAATTGTTGTTATTGTTCGAAAAACTGTCGTAATCTGTTTATCAACATATCAAATTTCTATCCATTTGACTAAAAGTTTTGGTGGCAGGAGCAGATTAATCTCAAGCTTCCATGAATCATAGATTGTTTCCCGTAGTGTCCGATGAATACTCTTTGTTATGGTTAAAAACTCACAACACTAGCAAACTGTTGGTACCAGTGATCAGCTACTAAAGAGGTATCCTTATTCATGGGTGAGAGAAGTGAGTAATTTGAAATTGTTGCGTATTCATGTGATTGATCGGTAGAAACCCAAAGGTATTCCATTCTCCCTTGCTGGAAACTATGATTTTTTACTACACAGTGACAGTAATTGTCGCAGATAGATGACCAAAAATGTTTGATGAAAAGTGTCTATTTCATACTAACTTTCACTTTATTTTTTGTAAAAGCAAAAGGCTGCATTCCCTCAGCTTCATGGGGGATTGTATTTTTAGAGGTCACGATGATCATCCAGACGAGATGGTAGGTGTTAAGATATGCTTGTCTAGTTTTTCCAACTTGGTTCTTATTCAACTAATTTTCCACTCACTCTCACAAACGGGTGCACCATGGCATTGAAGGGGAACTCAGAGCAGCGACAGCGGCGCTTCATCCTTGCACCGCATCATTGCCACTAGGACGCACGACATTGCCATCAACAGAAAAAGGGATAACAGTGCCGGTTGTGTGCGTCATTGACTGAGAATGCGGAGGATTGTGTCGTGATGACAAGCACCGCAGCAGAAAGGAGTCGCTGCCGTATGCATTGGTGTTTTCTGCGGACGACAGCACCTTCACCGCAACGATGACCGCAGGGGTAATTTCCTCCTTACAGCACTGGTCCCGGAAGCGGAAGCCTCATCTGTGGCTCTGTGTCAGCTCTCCCCCCTCCTCCTCCCCCGCCTCAGCCGGTGTTTGGTCTCTGCCTTGATGATGGCAGCCAAGATGAGATCTGCAGGAGCGCCCGGTGCCCACTGAAGTGCGCATGGAGTTCCACCGTTGTGAGCTGGTTGCACTCCCGCTCCTCTGGTGGCAACAGGGCTGGAGACACCGACAACTATGGTGAATACGCTGCTTGTGTGGCAGTTTAGTTTAGTAGCCACTGGTAGGTCCGCTGGTGAGGTCGATGCACTTGCGCGCTGCCACCAAGGAGGGGGCCGTGCCTTGTCAAGTCCCCTCCATCCCCACACCACGATTGCTCCCAGTTGGTCCCATCACTCTATAGGTTGGAGTCGCAACCGTAGAAGTAGCGGCATTTCAGCACGCATGCCCTCACGTGCAAGGTCAAAGGTATCCCTCAACGCCGTAGAAGCTGAGTCCAAGCAGTTTGTTTGGTCTGGAAGATGTCGTGAGGATCCAGCGTGAGGTCGGTGAAGAGGTGCAAAGACACCGCAGCATGTCGGTTGGCAAAACTGCTTGACACTGCTCCTGGCAAGGAGATGGAAGGCAACGATGCTGGGGCCAGCCCGGGGTTGCAGGGGGAGATGACTTTGGAAATTGCCTTTTCATTCGAACATTTGCTACCATCTTCAAACCGCTTGGACCAAGAGTCCTGACCCGTGGAATTTTCTTGGTTGTGGGCGGTCGGAGAGACGGACAATCATTTGATCCCATAACTAGCTTAGATATCTAACATAAAACCACTGTAATGATTCGAACCTTCAGCCTGTTGGGGTGGTGGGTAGTAGAAGACTTGCTGTGGCCGGAAGTTATTTGCAAGCTCCATGCAGCTGAGGGAAAAAAGTTTTCAATCAAAAACTAAGAAATCTGGCTGAAAACAATATTTTTGCTCTACCTGCATCACAGCCTCCTGGTTTTCCAAAGAAAAGGATTTTCAGCTTTTTCAAAATTATTTTAGTCCAGTATGTTCTCTATCGAATCTCACGCCATAACGCTGAGAATACCTGATTGGTCGTCTCACTTGCTCGTTCGCCAGCCCAACTATAGAGGTGGCGAAAAGCACGTACGATAGTATGTGAGTCGAAACTAAAAGAAGAGGAATGGAGGAATGATGAGGACAGTCAGATTAAAGTTGATCAACCATTCAGTGTTGCTTGTTTCAAAATTTAAACTCAACAGAGCTCCATCTCTAGAGAAATGACATTCCCACCTATGTTGGCCATCAAGGAATGATGCTTCTGAGTCTCTCATCGGATAGCCGTCCTTGTTTGATTGTAAATATACAAGTTTTTTTGCACAATTCTCATGTTATACCCCTGTTAGTTGTTGGGGAACTTTCAAGAAGGTCACAGCCAAGATAGTATTGCTTAATCTTCCGAGCTGATTACGTGATATCTGGTAAATGTAAACTTTATTATGCAATTTTGTGAGCACTAGTGGCCGTCTTGAGCTAGATACCACTGGGACTACTCAGTGACAGGGAAAGATCCGGACAAACTTGTTGGCCTTCTGGTGTTGCTCCGGAAGCTTGTCCCCTTGTCTTTTGCTATTTTTTTTTGCAACGCTGAGTGCTCTATGATGCTAAGTTGGTGGAAATATCCCTGATGGTCTGCACAACCTTCTCATCCCAACGGATGATTGTTTGTAGGCTCTTTGGCCCATCGGGTATGACTGGCTCTACCTCTGTTGCTGATCAAGCCAGTGGGCATTCACCATCATCAGGATGATGCCCTCCCGATAAAGTGGCCATGTTGATACTTCCCAAATGGTTTATCTGGTAATATCAACAAAACTGACACATGAAGTCACGGGTTGGATTCCTCTGTGTTATGATGAAACTAAATCACATGTAAGTCTGTTACAATTGCAGATGCGGTGTTCTGATTACAAGCTTCATGTGCAAATTGGAATGTTCAGCCATTCGGCTGATTCACTAATCCATTCTCTAGCCTAGTGTGTCAGTTTTGTTGATGTTCCCCAAATTAGTGTTTGGGTGATATCAATACTAGGCCATAGCAGTCCTCCAAACAGCTACAGGACCTACCCCTAATCAAGTGGCCATCACTTGGATGTCCGACAGGGTTGGTAGTGCAGCCGTGTCAGGGGTAAGGGGGGGGGAGTAATTCCCGGTCCCGGGGTTCGTACACCCCACTATGGACCCTGCCCCCCTTATCCGGAAGCCGAGATAACACACACACACACACGACAAGAAGGCCCTACTCCAAGACATGAAAAATATCCCCTGGTCAAGTGGATGACAACACCCCCTCCCCTCTCACGGGACGGGAGATTTCACCTCAGTCATGGCTCTCCAGTCCCTCATATGGGATGGAGAAGATCACTTCATGACCCCACCCTTACTGCACTTATGAGAAAGAATGGGGGGAAGATCCATTGCGATTGTTGTCCTCTGGGGATTGTGGGAGGCCCACATCGAGTCTTCCAGGCCTTCTGAGTGTGTCTAGTGCTCATGGGGACGAAGAGGAGTGTCTTCCATCCTCTTGCCCTCCCCCTGATCAGAAGAACAGGGAGGAATTACTCATATGAAGTCTTGGAGGAACACACACCAACCTCCGTGTAGACTGTCATGGGGTCCATCTCGATCCCCAACTCTGATGGGGGTGTAGTAGGTGAATAAACACCTACAAGGTTTGCACGTGTGGGACTCAAACAGTGACAAGTTTTCAGTCATCAAGAGCCACACCTGGGGGTAGATTTAAGATCATAATCTTCAGACTTGATGAACTACTACAGGGGGAGGAGACAACATCCTCAAACCAATGTGTGACAGCAACACCTGTTCCCCCCATCGCAATGACAGTGTTGTCCTTGTCCTCCCCATTGCCGTGGTTGTCCTCCTCGGACCCGTTGTGAGGACGATAACCACCTCCACCAGATGGATTGTCATCAGCCCCCTCCATCCTAGAAGCACCTGCTTTTGCGGCGGCTACAACTTTCAAGTCACCCATTGTCCTTTTCTCCACCTCAATAT
This sequence comes from Thalassiosira exigua, assembly GCA_036939895.1. Lineage (NCBI taxonomy): Eukaryota > Bacillariophyta > Thalassiosirophyceae > Thalassiosirales > Thalassiosiraceae > Thalassiosira > Thalassiosira exigua. Next base: position 7,872 of record JALLPA010000230.1, read on the forward strand.
CTATGCTTCGGCCTTAGAGCTCCTAAACTCAACTACTTTTTTCAGTCGTGTGAAGCAGAGCTATCTCGGAAAGTCAACAAAAAGGCTGTCCGTCCGTGCCCAAAAAAGACATTGCAAAAACTCGTGTTGAAAATTGTCGAAAACCAGGTTAATTGCGATGCTATTAAAAACAAAAATCGAAAATTTGATCTTAGTGGGATGGCCCCATCACCCAGTCCCGGCCGTGGGATGATGAAACCCCGTTGGCTAAAGGGTCGGTAGTGGGACCATCAAATCTACAGCTACTGCTTCCCTGGGCTCGGCGGGGCCGACCACGGCAGCGCCGAGAAGCAAGGAAACCAAGAAAAATGAGGAGACCAAGGCCACGCAATGCACGCCCTCGTTTGCGGCAGAAATCTTTCCACTGTCTGTCCGTCTGCCCCTCATTCGCCGGCCACCACCCGATGGACACTTCTGTGGCCGCTCTGTCCACTACGACCAAGTTTCCATTCCCGTGCCAATGATGAACCGAAACCTATGAAACCTAGGAAAAACCAAAACAACGAAAAGACCCTGTTTGGATTCGATAAAATCGTTTCGTTCTAACAATTTACGCTAGAAAATGGGAAAACTCGACACGGAACTGTGCAACAAGCACACAGCAAGAGGTGATCGACTGAGCGCCAGTTCGTAACAACGAAACGCATTAGCAATCGAAGCTTGAGAAGCCGTGTATCAATAGGATGTAGCATTTGCCATAGCATGGTTCGAGTCCATCATCTGAGGGATGACTGCGCAAATGGCTTGCTTGGAGCAAAGGGAGGTGACGTGCAAGTTTTATCGCCAGCAGCGCAAGGATAATTGAGCACAGCAACAATAAAGTAGGCAGGAGAAGAAGGAGGTGATGGGCATCAACAACATGCTGAATACAGTGTTACAAGGAGGTTGCATAGAAGGCTTATGACCGATCTCCCAATGTATCCCTCTATACACAATTGATGAGGTCATGACTGGTACGGTTGAAGATACAATGAAGGAGACAACGTGATCTAAGGTTCATAGAGAAGGAAGATCTGAAATGTGTTGCAATTATGAAAAGGAAATGACAATGAAGCTGAGGGAAACAATGTTTGATGATCAAAACTACTTCTTATGGAAATGACGTAGGGTGCCTGAAAGTTCTGAATTCGACTAAAACAGAAGATAAACTTCTACAATGCCAAAAGCATGAGGTCAGATGTCAGGATAATCCAATAACATGAGTAGATATGATGGGGGAGGGTCCAAAAACATGAGATCAGATGCTCGACCAAATACTCAGCCTAGCTTATCTAGGTTCAGTCAGACCCCCTGCACACACACAGGTGCATCTACCCAACCAGAGGGATTTGTCAGGAGCATAAGCATAAGTATGTAATTTGTGTATCTAATTACTTACATACGTCCCATCGGCCTGGCGCCAGGAGTGCTTGTAGACGGTTGTATTGAGGTAGACTATTGCCTGGATTTCTTTTCTCGTTCTTATTGGAAATGAAAAAGATGTTAATGTAATTCAGCAAGGACTTTCGTTGTCTTCCGTTGCCAGCAAGAGAAAGATTTTCATTTCATGCAATAGTACTTGTATTTAGCAACATGTTGCAATAACATGATAATTAAAAATATGAGAGTTTTCGTGTACTTTTTTGGTGAAAGCTTTATATTTTGTTTTTATAACAATTTAAAGAAGAAGTTGTTCAAAACTATTGTATATCTACATAGGAACTAGTAAAAAAGCCACTGACATTCTAAAACATCAAGGTTTCGGGAAACTTTGCCTAAAATATAACATCTGGCAGTCCCATTGCTTTTTGAAAAACATCACAATCGAATTCCTTCTTTTGAAAATTGAAAGGAAAAAGCTTATTTTGTTATTGTTTCGTAAAATTGTTTCTATCCGTTCATCAAAATAGCAAATTTGTATCTATTTTATTCCAAATTTGTAGGACGAGAGATGATGAATCTCAAGTTTTGTAAAATCAATAGCTCTTTTCCGAAGTGCCCGACCAATACTCTTTTTTATTTAAAAACTCACAACACTAGCAAACAGGCATCAGTGACCGGCTACTAGAGGGAGGTGTCCTGATTGATGGTTGAGACGGGTGAAAAATTTTAAATTGTTGTGTATGCACGTGATTGATTGGTAAAAACCCAAAAGGATTTCATTCTTCCTTGATGGAAACTATTATTTGTTATCAGACACTAACAGTAATTGTTGCAGATAGATGGCCAAAAATGTGTAATGAAAAGTGTCCATTTCTTACTAACTTTTACTTTGGTTTATGTTTATGAAAACAAAAGGCTGCTTTCCCTCATCTTCAATGGAAGAGGACTGCCCGTACTTAGAATGTTGCGAGCACAAACATCTTGAACATCAGCAGTACCTCAAGGTGTAGAACAAAAGCACCAAAAGATGAAGGAGGAGGAGGAGCAGTGTTGCTTGGAAAAAATAAATCATCAGGTAGCATAGAAGGCTGACTATCACCACAAGCTGGCAGACCAAGTGTGTGTTGTCGGGGAGGCCAGGTAAGCAAAAAAATCAGTGCCAAGCCTCCAAAAGGCCCGATGCAAAGTTTTGAAACAGAACCGTCACCTTTTAGAGTAGACATGGACATAACCAAGAGACACAGAGCAAGGCATTTCAGCTTTTCGTGTGATCTTGTCTACAATGGGGAAGGGCTGTCAACAGATTTGACACGTGAGTTACTGGTTAGGAGTGAGAAACAAATTTATTCAGGGATATTTTCTACAAAAACTATTCCGCCTTCAAACAAAAGTCAATGATGGATCCTGCGTTCATGAAAACTGATCTGCTATTTTGTTACTAATACTTGCAGGATTCCCTTGCTCTCTATGAATACAAACATTGGGTTCCGACAAGTTTTAAGGACACAACTTCTTAGATTCTCTAGATATGTATTATTTCATAAAGAATTTGTTAATATCCAGCGATGTCATTTCACCAAAGTACCTCTCGTCAATGCCCCTTGCTCTCATGTCTTGGACCATTTTTTCTCTGACTGCTTCAAGCTTTGCTCTCTCTTCGGCCTGTAGTGCAACAATGTACGTAAGTGTTTTGACGTGTGAAATCAGACAAGGAATTGTGTTGGAATCACATAACGTACCAATTGTTGTTTGATAACCGAACCTTCCTGATACTTTTCCTTTTCTAGAACAATCCTCCTCCGCGTGTTTTCTTCTATTTGCTCTTGAAGATTCTTGATCAACTCACAATTCTTTCTCCTCTCATGCTTGGCCTCTACTCTCTCCCTTTCAGCCATGGAATGCGAGTGCTTGATAGCATTTCCATACTCCTCTCGCCTGAGCTCCATTTCTATTTTCTGCCTTTCGCGCTTTTCGTCTTGTTGCTGTTTCCTCGCCATATCAAGAGTATCCATATCGCGCTTCTTCTTCTGAGCTTCCAGGAGTTGTTTCTGCCTGTACTTTCTCTCCGCATCTTCCATAGCACGTCTAGCGCGTAACTCATCTATTTCAGACTGCCTATCCATCGTGCGCTCTTGCTCATCGAGCATTTTCTTCAGTAGGATTCTCTTCTTCTGCTCGGCCTCTTCCTCTTCAGCCTCCCTCTGGCGCAATTTTTCATCTTGCTGCAATTGGTAGGCGACCATAATTTCATCTTCCTCCTTTTCGCGTATTTTGCGCTTTTGTCTCTCTGCGATATGCTCCTCGTTTGCACGAATTATCTCCGTACGCGCCTTTACTGCAGTCTCCCTTCTTTGCCTTGCCTTCACCTCGTCTTCATCTTGATACAACTTCAACTGTTCGAGCATCTCGCGATTCTCTTGATCCCTCGCTTCCTCCAGCAAAAGCCTTGCCTTGTGCCGCTCTTCTATTTGGTCCTCAATAATTTTGCGGTCATCTACCCTCTTTTTCACTTTGCGTGCCTCTTCGGCCTCTCTGGCTTCGATCTCCCGCAGTCGATCTATCTCCATAGCTAAGATCATTCGTTGTTCATAAGCTTGCTCTTTTTTGTCTCGCTCTGCTTTATCATTTAGCTGCTGATCACGGATGGCAAATGTTGTCGCCCGCTCACTGCATGTTGTTAGGAGCTTCACAATGTCTTGGCCTTCGTCTATTTTCTCCTGCGCCTGCTTTCTTATGCGCTCAAGCTTTGCACTGTCGCATTGCGAAACCGCCCTTTTCTGCTCCTCCATGTCCTTTAATTCCAACTTTTTCATGTGTTCCTTCCGAGCCTTCGCAACCTCCGATTGGGATGGCTTCGGCTTACTTGACAGGCATGCGTCATCATGCCGTTGACCAAGCGGTGCTGTCGCCGACTTCTTTATCCGTTGCAACTCATCCGTGCTAATAGATGCATTTTTTGCAGGCAGTTGCTTCGCTTTTGCCTTGACTCGGGGTGCATTGTTGGTCGACTTCGACCCTCGACTGAAGCCAAAAAGACTGCCATGGAAAGATATTTCATTAGCTCGAGTGAATGCCCAACGGCTCCGCCTACTACGATGGCTACCACAAAAGCTCACCTCTCATCAACACTGCTCGTGCTTGAAATCCGCCGATATTTGGAGCTTCCATTCGAGCGAACAGAGCTGCAAACGGACGTCATCGTCCTCTGGTTGGATCGGAGGCCACTTTGAGAGAATAAAAAAAATCGGTTGAAGTTTTCTTGCGTGAGAGCCAAATATTTTCTTGGCAGAACCGCAACGACGACAACTCCAACGTCGGTGCTCCAAACCAGCGGGCATGACGCGATTCAATGCAACCATTCGAGAGGTGGAATCTTCTGCGTAAATTCTTGCATTGGCGTTCAATAAGTCGTACACGCGGAAGACGTCTTCGCTTCGTAGAAGAACCGACGTTACGGTGGAGGCAATGGGCGAGGCAGCAGAAAAACCTACGCCAGAATGAAAAGAGAGCTCGACGAGCCGTCCGCGCATGTCGAATCAACAGCGCCCTTGAGCTTTGGCTTGCCCAGCTGGCCCAATCCAAGATTGCTAACGCTGCCCAAGTTGGGCTATGGCTGCAAGCTAAGGAGCCTGCCCACATTTCCATAGGGAAACGTTTGGACCATCTACTGGAGGAGTATGAGCCCATACTGCCTCGAAGCATTGAGCCAGGCTCAAGAGAGCACGCTGCAAATGCCATCTCAAAGCCAAAGCAACTATACATCCGAGAAAATGCGGTGGATCTGTCGGAGCGTAACTTGGTCGGATTGATGGCTCTCAAACAGGTTCACTGGTTGCTATCGAAATGTGGCAACAATGGCGAGAGGGCCGAAAGTATCAAAGAAATCGTCAAGAAGTCCCAACCAGCCCACATGGTGCTTTCGCCGATCGATAGATTGAAATGGTATTTCGAGCACTCTGGGTCTGGGCGCATCGGCAGCGACTTCGAAAACCCGTCTGCACTCCCCCCTGTGCATGTTATTGATTTGATTCTGCTCGCCGATGAGATTGAGCTCGCGCTGAAGAAGTTCAAGAAGGCCAATCCCAACCTTAAGACCAACCTCCTCCAGGAACACTATGTGTCGACCGGTTTGGAAGAGGGCAGCCTTGGAAACGCATCGCTTTTCCCACCTGACCCTGATCGAAGCAGCACTACAGATCAGACTGGCACCAATGGAGGGCCAACTGATTTCTTTGATGCACAAGAGGAGCAATCCTTTGTAAAATACTTGTCAGAAATAGCCAAGGCAGGGAAAGAGGACAATTTACGTCATCGCAAAGAGCCGGCATCCATGGTGGACGCTGTTGCAACAGCTGCCAAGACCAATCTCTCGGTCATGAAAGTAGACGTCGACAAGTCGCTCCTACACGCGAGATCTTCCCAAATACACCTTGACAACTACGAGGAGTTCATAGGGAAGAAGAGGAAGCAGCGGATCCAGTGCCTCCGAGACATCCAGACGCATTGCTGCAAGTGCCGAGGTCCCCATATAGCGAGGCCGCCCTTCAACCACGGGAAGGACTACCGCCGGGAGCCCACGCACGTCCAGCATCAGGGGCACAAGTGCCTCTTCCTCGAGAAGAAGCGGGCCGAGCTCCGTTGGGTCGACGAGACGCTGGGGAATTACGCGACGAACCACGAGCGGTTCGAGCGCGAGATCGAGAAGCGCGGCGCCGAGACGCAGAACCGGAAGGAGAACATGAAGGAGGCGTTGGCGAACAGCTTGAGGCTGATGGAACTCGCTTCCGGCGGATCGTAAAGCTAGGACGCACCGTTAGGACTATTGTAGCTACCTATTGCCGCCGTGCACCCCATGTCATCGCTTATGCGGCGGATGAGGCTGGCAATTTCCTCTATTCACAAGCATCCTCCCCCCTGACCGCACTGGAACCCCCACCACTTCCCCCATTCGCTTCGCGTCCATCGCGCGATGCGCAGTCCACAGTTTCTTATGAAGAAAATGTACCACAGCGAGGAGGCTCCGATGCCCACGAGCGCTCCGTACAGGACCTGGCTCCGCGTGTGATCGTGGAGGTACACTCGCGAGAAGGGGACGGGGAAGAGGAGCAGGATGCAACCCAGGGCGACGAGGTGATGGTACCATTTTCCCGGCCCGAACTTCGCCGCGGCGAAAGGGGGGTCCAAGAGGGGCTCCTCGCTGGCGCCTCCGTCGTTGACGTCGATGACGTCGATGGCGACGGAATCGGCGGGGGCGTTGGCTTTGAACGTGTCGCTCGCGCCATTGCTATCATTTGTCGGCCCGGCGGCCGCGTCGCTTCCGGCCTCGATGGACTGCGCGTGCCACCCGTACCCCCACGTGTAGGAGTAGGCGTCTCCCCCCTCTCCCCTCTGCCTCTGGCAGGTGAGGCCGCACAGCAGATCGGGGTGATACACCAATAGCTCCAGGAGCAGGTACGTTAGCAACCCTATGCTCGTGGCGCTGTGGCCGCTCGGCATCCCGTACGATCCGAAGTACAGGCAGCTCCCCTCCGGCCGGCGCTGCTCCAGGATCTCCTTGAAGACGAACTCGTTCACTCCCCCGATGACCCCCATCACGACCAGGCGCGTGAACGGGGCCAGGTTCCCCGACGCCAAGAAGTGCACCATGTACACGAACCCCACGAGGTACGGCACCACCGAGTAGAAGATCGCCATCACCGAGAGGAAAGTGGTAGGAGACGCGGCCCCCTCCGGATCGTACGGATCCGACGAGCCCGCGATGCTCACGTCGAGGTGGGGGAAGAGACGATAGCCGCACGACGATGCGACGCACGACGCGACGTTTCCGGAGGCGTCGACGAGGTTCGCGCAGGTGGCGACGTCGTCGGCGGATTCGCACTGCGTCATCGCCGCGGAGGTCCCCTCGGTGTCGCAGACGTAGATCGTCCGCGAGGACGGAGGCTCCTGCAGTCCGTGGACGAGGAAGTAGACGAACCACGAGAGGAAGGCGGCGAGGAGGAGGTACCGGACGTGACGTCCGGTGACGGGGCATCGCGGGGGCGACGCCATCGCGGCGGGGCTTCGAGCGGCGGCTCGTCGGGAGGTTGTGTCGTCGGCGCCGGCGGGCGGGTCCGGGCGGTCGTCGAGGTCCTCGGGGGGATGGTCGCCGAAGGAGTCGTAGTTGCGGCTGTCGAGTTCGAAGCGTCCCACGAGGGGGGCCTTGGTCGAGGGAGGAGGAGGCGCCGTCGCCGTCGCCGCCGCCATGGACGAGGCTCGAAATCGGAAAGATCTTATAAAATAGCGGGCGCGTCTTACTTTTGATTATTTTTCGTATCATAATACGAATTGCCCCCTTTTTAAAGTCAATGCCCGCTTTTGACATTATGTCGGTAGCCAACACAACCTTCATACTCAGTCCTACGTCACATTTTGGCGGGAGCCGGGGTCTTAAGTATCCGATATTCTGTATGTATCCAGGGTTCATGCACGGTTCATGTGTCCAAAATATATCCAAATGACCCCCTCGCCACAAAATTTAGGCAGGATAAACGGGAGGTTGGATCTCAGAAAATCCTCTTTTTTGGCGACCAAGACTGTGTTTCTCGGAAGACAATAGCCAAAAGGATTTCTCCATATTTCCTTCGAATACAGGAACTGGTACTAGGATTTGGGCGAGGAACGAATCAAATCACATGAACCTAAACCTACGGAGCTGTAGACCTGATAATCGGGTGCCAGATGTCCACATTGCTGACAACGAGACTTCCTTCCGACAAAACCCCCCTGACAAAACCGCACATGACGCCGACCTGCCAACGAACATCCACACCAGAGCGAGCCTTCCCCCCCGCCCCGCATCGGATTGCACCAAAGAAGCAGAAGTCACAAATTTTGTGCAATCTACGTTGCATGCATCGAAGCAATCAAGCCTTCCACAAAGCGGCCGACCTCGACGACAACCTCGACCTCGACGACGGCGCCGAACTCGTGCTCGTCAAATTTGCTGAACGGGAAGAACGTCATCAACGAATGAACTTGGAATGAACACAAGGATTCCACAGATGCTCCTCGATCACCACAAATCCAACAGCACAAGCAACGCCGCCGAAGAGACCGTGACGACCAAAGCCACGCCCTCCGCCGCCGCTAGCGGCTCCGTCGCCATGACCACCCCCTCCTCCGTCGGGGGCGCCAACGCCTACTTCCCCGGCGGCCAGTCCACGCCGGACCACGCCTCGGCCAACGCCATGCTCGCGGCCCGGAAGCAGCAGCTGGCCCACCTCCAGACCCTCCAGAGGCAGCAGCAGCAGGTGCTGCAGCAGATGAGCGCGCGAAGTCAGGCGGCCGCGTCCGTCGCCCCCGCCTCGCCGATGCAGATGCAGATGGCCGCGGCGGCGGCGGCCGGGTTCGCCGACGGACGGGACGATCGGTTCTCCGCGGGCGGCTTGCGGAGCCACCCCACCTCGCCGGTGGGATCCAACGCCGGCGGGGGAGGCAGCGTCGTGAGCTTCGGCGGCTCGTCCTTCTTGCGCGCGAACCCCGGCGCCGCGACCTCCACGCCCCGCCGCCCGGCCTTCGAGTGCGATTACGACACGAGCCCCACCGAGCTCTACGTCGCGGTCCAGCGGAAGGACTGGGACGGGGCCGTGGAGCGCGCGTCGTCTCACCCCCACGAGGCCTCGACGTGGGTCTCTAGGAAGGAGTCCGACGGCAAGCTCCGCTGGCGCCTCCTCCCCCTCCACGCGGCCATCATCTTCCGCGCTCCCGAGAAGGCCGTGTCCGCCCTGCTTTGCGCCTTCGCCCAGGGCGCGGCGTGCAAGGACGACCAGGGCATGCTCCCCATCCACCTCGCCTTCCGCAACGGGTGCGACGAGGGCGTCGTCCACCTCCTCCTCATGGCCTATCCCCAGAGCGTCGACGTGCAAGATCGGAAGGGGCGGACGCCCATGGTCCTCGCCCAGCAGTCCAACCACGCCAACCGCGACCTGTACATCCGCGCCCTCGAGCGGGGATCGGCCTACTACGCCGTCGCGAGCGCCGCCAAGGATGGCATCCACTCCCCGGGGCAGCAGCACGGCCTGAGCCTGTACCAGTCCGCCGTGCCCGCGATGCCCTCCGTGGCCGCGCCCACACCGGCCCTGCCCACCCTCGCCGGCATGATGACTGGCGCGCCCGTCGCACCCTCTGTCGTGAGCTCCGCCCTCGCGGGTGGGGCCGGGGGCGAGCGGATCGCCGAGCTCGAGGCCGAGCTCGCCAAGACCCAGGAGACGTCCCAGGTCCTCGTGGACCACGTCAACTCCCTCGAGGCTCAGCTCGCGTCGCGCTCCGACACCGAGCGCTTCCTGGCCACCAAGATCGCCAACCTCGACTCCCAGCTCAAGGAGGCCAACGCCAAGCTCCAGGCCTCCGTCGACGACCTCGCGGCCAAGGACCAGGAGCTGGCCAAGAAAGACGAGGAGGGCGCCGAGAAGGTGAAGGAGACCTTGGCCGAGGTGGAGAAGCTCAAGGCTGCCCTTGCCGACAAGAAGGAGGCCGAGCTCAAGTCCTACAAGCTCACCAACAAGGAGCGCT